>CAVNYN010226971.1:0-62529 GCA_963692815.1 Nyctanthes arbor-tristis
CGTAACGCGTTCCTCAATCATCCAACAATAAAGTGAAGTCTACAAGTTCCCAAGTCTGAAATATGCAAAGTGTTTGGCAATTAGTTGTATTATAATCTGTGACGTGACATCATTTTATAGGTTGTTTTGTGTAAAAAGGCAATAATTGCGGTTTGACTTTTACTTTTTGACTTTTTAAAAAAAGTAAGGCCAATGAAATGATGTCGTGTGGTAGATTATAATCCAGATTATAATTTAGATAGGTTGCCAAACACATTAATGATTGAGAGGTTAGGCTATTTAACACACACTAGGTTTCAAATGACATTGTTCCTACGTACTAAGTTGTGAATAGGCTAGGCCACTCCTTGCATTCTAGATCAGCCACGTGAAAATTGATAATGCAAGGTGTTGCAATATATCCTAGCGGTACGATAGATTGATGTGCCATAATTGATTCACTTATTTGATTGAAATTACTGGTCATTGACTTCTATAAGTATTTTAACTTGGTGATCTTGTGTACATGAATTAAGACGAGTTTGAAAATTTATACTGTATGCAGCCAGATCGGGATGATGAACATGCCAGGATAGAAGCTTGCGGTGGACGAGTCATGTTTTTCGATGGAGCACGAGTCGAAGGGATTCTCGCCATGTCTCGGGCAATAGGTAATTTTCTTGCTAAAATGCAATATTCTAATTCATTCTATTTTTAGTTATGCAAACGTGGTTCGCATTTTGATAATCTTTTTCCACGTGACAAGTTCGTACGTTGGATTTGACATATATTCCCTATTTTATTTTGGTAGGTGAGTGCTAAAATATGCTATTTTAGTTCATTCTATTTTTAGTTATGGATGTACGTATGAGAATATTCATGTTTATGGTTATGCACACGTGTGGTATGACGAGTAATCACTTTTGCTCGATGAATTTTATATAGGTGTAGGATACCTATGAGGAAAAGGAATAGTTTGACCATTTTAGTACACCACTGTCAGATTAGACTGAATAAACAAATTAAAATTAAATTATATGGATGGTAGGAGATATATGTGAAAATTTTTGGGTACCTTATATGGCGCCATCCGCCTACCTTCTAAATGGACGAATAATAAAAGTAAAGTAACTAATCCTCTTATTGTTTGATTAATTAAGATATTGTTTGATTCAAATTATAGATTTGAATTATAATGAGAAAAGAATGTGTGGCGGAGATTTAGAGTTTGTTTGAAACTCATTATTTTTTCTTATTATAATTTCACTTACTATTGATTTGACTGTTTATTTGATAACTGTTCAACAATCACCACACATTTCAAACTTCAATTAAATCTCTATCACTCATTTCAACTCATTATAATTTTCCATTTATAATTTGACCTCATAATGAGAATCAAACAAGCTCTTAATTTAATAGTGTATGAAATGTGTGGTTGTATTTAAATAATTTTCAAACTAATGGTATGTGAAATTAAAATTTGTATATATAATGAGAATGAGACAAGTACTAAAAGTAGTGCTATTTATCACCAGTTGTGATCATCAACATCATTAGGTGACATTAAATAATAAGATCAATTCAAACTATCGCATATTCTCACATTTAATTACAATAACATACTGTCACACGGGATAGTGATAATCACCACTGACAATGAACAACATTATTTTGTTGTCTCAAAAAAAAAAATGCATTATTTGGCAATCAATTAGAGAGAGCGTGTGTCATAGCTAAATTGATTGCAAAAATGGAAAAATTGGTCATGTTAAATTATCATGTAAGGAGGTGTGCTTGATACCCAAACAGTTGGATAATTGAGAAAATATTGGGGCGAATTAGGAAAGTTTAGATAGAGGTAGATCTAATTGTTGGCGAAAAGTAATAAGAGTAGTTATGAAACTTGTGGACCATCCCAATGAAGGTGGTTTGGGAGCCCCCATTGGTACAAAACGGAAAAATTCTGGTACTCAAGGAGTACAAAACACTTGGTACTCTTGACTTATCAAGAACTCACGTTTGGGATGCAGGGCCCAAATTAAATAACAAATTGAAGGCCCTTGAATCCGTACGAGGATTTCTGATTGGCTAAGAGTATCGAGTTCAGTACTACTGGCAGTAGAAAATTTTTGGGTATTGACTCGAAATTATGTGTCAAGGCTGAAGGACTTATGAAGAAAATATCCAATTAAATTCTTTGGGCGTAAGAAAAGAAAAAAAGAAAACAAGGAAAAGTCTTGGAGTTTAATTAGGATATTGATTGCTTTGGCATAAAGTTTTGATTAGCATAAATAAGCTCAACTCCCTAGACATCTATGAACCTCACGGAAATTGAAAAAGAAGCAGCCGTGGAACTTGTGGAAAAAAGAAGAAAAGAGAGAGGGAAAAAAAAAAAGAAAAAGGTGGCGCACACATGAGGATCTGGGGTTAGATTTTGGTGTCTTTTGTTGAGACAAATTGCACATTGATAGTAATTGAGATTACGCTATCATGGCAGATTGCGTCATTGATTGAGTTATTTGAGAAGTTAAACAGAGCGAAAGAAAATGGTATGATCGGAGGTATTGCGTGCGTTGTTCTTTGACTGCTTTAGTTTTGGTTAAGGAGGGATTGTGAGGATGAGAAAAATATTGTATTATAAGATTTTTCTCGTTAATAAAAAAATCTTTTCTGTGTTAAATATTATGTTTTTCTATCTTTTGTGTTCGTTCTTGTTTTTGTTTCCGCTGCTTGATTACTTAGATTAGAAGGGGGAAAGTAGTATATTTCTCAACAGTGGTATCAAAGATCATGGTTCAAACTCTATGGCATTGACAATGACATGTGCAAACGTTTGAGAGTTAAGGAAAGATTAACACTGAGGTGGAGCAGTTTAGGCGATCGAGTCACACACGTATGAGTTTATTGTGATCGAGTCACATTAACTGAGTCTCGCCGAGGTGGAGTTGCATTGATTGAGTCACACGGAGATGAAGCTGGTAGTCGAGTCATACTGAGTAATGGTGATCGAACTATCCAGATGTTGTGGTTCTAGTGATCGAGTCATACATGCAGAACAAGACTTCTGCTGGTATTAGATATGTGATTATAAGAGATGTACTATGATTTGGAGATTTTGAGTCAAGGTGGAGATGTTGGGCATTGACTCAAAATTATGTGTCAAAGTTAAAGGACTTTTGAAGAAAATATGCAAATTAAATTCTTTGGGTGCAAGAAAAGAAAAAGGAAAACAAGGAAAAGTCTTAGAGTTTAATTAGGATATTGATTGCTTTGATATGAAGTTTTGATTAGCATAAATAAGCTCAATTCCATGGACATCTATGAACCTCATGGAAATTGAAAAAGAAGCAGATGTGGAAATTGTGGAAAAAAGAAGAAAAGAGAGAGGGCAAAAAAAAAAAAAAAAAAAGGGTGGCGCGTGCCCGAAATGAGAATATAGGGTTAGGTTTTAGTGTCTTTTGCTGAAACGAATTGCAAATTGGTAGTAATTGAAATTAGGCTATCATGGTAGATTGCGTCATTGATTGAGTTATTTGAGAAGTTAGATAGATCAAAAGAAAACGGTACGAACGGAGGTGTTACGTACATTGTTCTTTGACTGCTCTAGTTTTAATTAGGGAGAGATTGTGAGAGTGAGAAAAATATTGTGTTGTAAGGTCTTTCTCGTTAATAAAAGAATTTCTTCTGTGTTAAATATTATGTTTTTCTGTCTTTTGTGCATATTCTTGTTTTTATTTCAGTTGCTTGATTACTTGGATGTGAAGGGGAAAAGTGATATATTTCCCAACAAAAATATCCCCATATTCCCTTTGGGTTATCTTGCACCTGAAAGCAAAAGCAGAAAAAAATAACTACTAGTGGAACTGAATAGCTCTCTTTACATCTTGCACTGAATCCTTGTATCACCGAGCCATCTTATTGTTAATCCGTTGCAAAATTTCTTTACTCTAGAGTAAATTTAAAAAGATATCATGTTTAGTGTAAAAAATTGAAAACACTTAAAAGGTGAAATTGCATAAATTTAAAGCGAAACAAAAATTTGAGTGTGAATTCAAAACTGAAACGCATAGAAAGCATATCCGTAGTGATGGAATACAACTAGCATTGGTGGAAAAAGTTTTGGCATGCTATCTATTTTTATCGTGTGTCCATGGTTGTGTGGAGAAATCTTTAATCTAATGATGTTAGTACTTTCAAATAAAACAATGTAAGTTCTACCCTCTTCTTTTTTTGGGATATTAGAACGTTGATCCACCTGTACAAGCTTGTAGTGAAATTTGTGCTTTCATATCCATGTTTTAAGTTGCTTTTGCACACTTGAAATGGAATTTTTTTATTTATTTAACTTTGTTCTTTATAAGGGAGGAGGAAAAAATTTATTTTAGCTTTTCTTAATAATAATTAGAAAATAGTAGACAAGCTTGTTCAAATGTCTAACCAAAGGGCTTGTCCCATGGTAAAGGCACCATATTTGATCCGAGTTCGAGTCAACATCCCCACTCCTACTATCTCCGATTTATACTTAAAAAAAAAAAAAAGAAAGAAAAAAAAGAAAGAAAGAAAGAAAGAAAGAAAGAAAGAAGAAGAAAAGAAAAAGAGAGAAAAAAAAAGGTTTGTTCAAATGCCTTATAACCTCAACTCTTTGGTTACCTATCTACAGATTTATATTATCGAAATGTTTCCTTGGTGTTTGAATTCTGATACATGTGATGTCAAGAAGTTTGTGGTTTAGGCAATATTAGTTGAAATGGATGTCTGAAACTATAACATTTACGAAGCGGTAAGCCATGTTCATTCATCACATTTGCTTTACATGGTTACATTCTCATTTATATGACACACCATACAAGAAAATGTAGTTTAAGCATATTATCAAATTCATTTCCTATTCAGCGTGTAAATGTCTACTTAATTCTAGACTATGCATTTTTGGAGATTGGATATTTTCTTTCCAAATCATATTGTAGTGCATAAAATATACTGAATGGATTTTTCTTAGCATAATATGTAGAATAGAAGTTGACAGGTTGTTTCGTCTCCTTTTGGTTAAATATATATGTGATCTAATTTGCTTTTGGCTGTTGATTCGAATTTGAATATTCTATTTGCGTATATTTTCACTTCTTTTTGTTGTTAACCCAGGAGATGGATATTTAAAACCATATGTGATATCGGAGCCTGATATTTCATTCGTGGAAAGAGATGAAGAAGACGAGTTTCTCATTCTTGCAAGTGATGGTTTATGGGATGTCATGTCCAATGAGATGACGTGTGAGGTTGCACGAGAGTGCCTTCGGGAAGAAAATCGTTCCCTGGCTTCGGGGAATCCAAGTGAGCTACCTTCGACTGCACATGAAGGGCTTGGGATATTATTCCCATCTCATAGTGCATCTGCAGCTGCACTACTTGTTCGTCTTGCGTTGGGGCGAAAAAGTGCTGATAACATATGCGTTATAGTTGCGGATTTGAAGAGAACTCTAAGAAGATGAGGTTCCGAAACTATAAACCTGGGTTACCCCGTTCTTCCATTTTCTTGTACAATATATAATAAGAACTTGAACCATACATATAGCTACAGTTTGTAGTTTCTTTTATGGGGGGAGAAACTGCTTCACAAAATTTAGAGTAATGCTGTTTTGCGGTGATAATTATCATCATTGGTTCACAAAATCTGAAAATTAACAAGTTCTTCCACTATCCCACAAAGATAGTCCATTATACTTCATAGTCTCAATTATATAGTCCATATTGTCTTTTTAAAGTGTCCCAATTATATAGTCCTTATGAAACTGTGTTATTTTACTAATTTATCATCATTTAATACCATTATTACTAATACCACTTTAAAACACCATTACTACTAATGCCACTTTAAAATTATCAATTTTAAATTTTGCTTATTAAAAATAAGAGTAAATTAAGAAGACGGATTGCAAAATATATATTTCCAATATAATTTTTAATCCATGTGAAAGTAAAGTGGACTATATAATTGGGACGGAAGGGGTAGTATTTTCATCCGTCTTAAAAAGACGTACATCTTGCTATATCGAACTTGTATTCAATTATTGTTTTCCATATTTGTCCTTAGTTAATTTGTCACTTAAACCACCTAGGTACCAAAATATTAGAAAAAACGAGTCAAGTAATTTACTACATTCAATTTTGACACTTGCAACCGGTCCTTCATATCCCGCCTTGACATTAATCTCTCTCTCAGTTTGTTCATTGAAATTAATTCTAAATTATTAATTAGGCACAAGGGCTAAGATTGAAATATACCTATAAAATTAAATATTTCAACCACATTACTCACTATTTCTTAATCTATGAGAAAATACTTAGCATCCTATCTTCGTGGATGGAGGGAGTAATAACTTATGATATTAGGCTCTAATAACTTATGATATTAGGCTTGAGTTGCATCCAGAAATCAAAAAATTGCATGGCGTGTTGGAATCACGTCACATGGCCACGTGGCTATTTTTTATTGACAGTCAAACTTCATACACAGAGCTCGATTCGCCTAAATAGAAATGAGCTGGCTCCGAGTGTCAATTCGAGGTGGATCTAGATTTTTCAAATAATAAGGGCTACAATAAAAAATATTCAATTCAACTAAAAAATTAGCTAAAAAATTAAAAGTTTCGTATATTTGTTAGAAATTCACGAATTTCTATCACATGTAAATATTGTCAAAAAAAATTTATTTAGTACGTGTAGAATTAAAGAAACACTCTGATCTCCATTATGTGTTCAATATGCATTGAGAGAATAATACTATTCATCACGGGTGTTAATTGTTGTCATCTCATATGATAATATATTGTCACTAATGGTAACTATAATTAAGTGCAGGGACATGTCAATTATTAAATTAAATTTATCGTTTAATGCCATATAATGCTAACTATGATCACCACTTGTGATAAATAAATAGATAATACTGAATATTCACCCAATCTTGTATTCACATGTTATCGTTGCATTGAAATTTTGAATCAAAAGAGAGATTTCAAGAAATAGTAGATTATTCACAATATTAATAACTGATCTGAATATGATGTATCACACGGAATTTGCCTTTTCAATTGATTCCTAAGGATTGGATAAAAAACAATTCTTGAATGAGGCCAAAGATGAATCAAAAAAGAAATCTTTATTAGTTCTACCCATATATTCTATAGAGTTTACTGGACACTATATATGGTGTTCAGTAGATTATATGATAAGATCTCATTGGATACATTAGGAGATGTGTCTCCCAATGTGTCTAATGAGATTCTGTCACTATCTGGACTTCATAGAAAAACTGAAATTCTATCTCTCATTTTTCATGAAGAGAATGAATCTTTTTTCTCGATCGATAAAAAAAAAGGGTCTAGATCTCCAATGGGAATGATTTGGAAGATTCAAAACAAAAAATAGTAGTATTTATTAGGAATAAGGCTATTTATCTAGACTGATCTCCAGTCTAGTCAGTCTAGTTGTTATTATTAGATAAATAATGCTATTTATCTAGACTGGAGACCAGTCTAGTCATTATAGTTATCATTTTCTTATTAGCACTTAAATAAATTGACATCATGTATTCATACATATCCACCCATCTCAATATAGTACTGTGAGTTTCCAATCTAGATAAATAATATTATAAATCAAGAATATAATGAAAGTAGTCAATCAATATAGATTAATCCAAAATCTAGTCCAAATCTGATATAGTATTTATGGGTACATAAGAGATGTTATTGAATCAATTCTTCTTCTTCTTCTTCTTCTTCTTCTTCTTCTTCTTCTTCTTCTTTTTTTTGTAAATTTAATTGCATGGACAGACAACATATTAAATTGCAAGTAAATTTCATAAAAGGTCCACAACTTTTACAAAAAGTAACAATTTCATCTTTAACCTTTTTTCAAGCATGTAGGTCCTCATCCTTTCAAAAATAAGCACAAAAGGTACCTACTTATTATTTTTGTCAATTTTCATTCTTCAATTTTTTTGTAAAGACAATTTTGCCTTCTATTTAAATTTAACGAATAAGAACACAAATTTTAATTATTTATTTTGATATATTTATCAATTTCTCTTTCACACAAATATACATATTCATCTGTATATTATTTTCTCATCCACATATGTAACACAAGCTAATATAAACACATTGATTAATATATTATTTTTTTCACTCACTTATCTAAGAGTATCCACATTAGTAGTGTTAAATTAAGTTATTAGTCGAGTTGTTAGTTACTAATTTAAAAAAGTGCTTACATTGGTGGTATTAAAGATGTTGTTAAAAGAATTTTTTTGGGTAAGTTAACTTTAACAATATTTTTAATACTTTGTTAGAACTTAATGTCTTTAAAAAGTTTTTTTATTTATTTAATCAAATTTGACCAATAACTTTTAACAATAATGGAGCTCATTTAGACTTAAATAAATTTTAGTGATTTTGTTTAGCACTATCAATGTGACACTCTAATAGTGGTTAAATTTAACTTGTATATGTGTCATTTAGCAACAATTTATAATATACTTTTTCTTTATGTGGATATCTAAATTTAACAACACCAATGTGAATGTTCTAATCTCACTACTTCCACCACTAGTGTTTTACTCACTTTAGGTAATGAACTCTCTAAAATTTAAATATAAATAAGTAAATAATAGAGAGTTATTGATATTCAAATTGTAAAAATTAGAACGATCTTAAAAATTTATGAATTTTTCTTGTGAAAAAATTGAAGGTTTAAATTATCGGTAAATTTAAAAAAGAAGACCATTGTTGTTTTATATAGCTAAAAATAGGAGATAAATCCCCTTTTATTATTATTAAAGGCAGTTTAAAAGGAGGCCTTATTCTTCCACACTCTATAGTGAAGGAAGTAGTGGTAATTCTTGGTAGAAGTTAAGAGTAATTAATTGGAGAAAGCAAAATATTTTCCTATTATTTTATTTGAATATTTTGGATTTTTTAAAAGGTATTAGTACTACTTTCCTTTTATTTTATAAGAGGACCAAATGATCATTTTGTAAGTATATAAATGTGAAAATAGATAGAAATTGCTCATAAGGACCTTTTCTACTTATTTTTTAAAAGGTTGGGGACTTATATGCTTAAAAAAGATTAGAGATGAAATTGTTACTTTTTGTAAAAATTGGGGACTTTTTGTGAAATTTACCTTTAAATTACTTATATGTTCCGATGAATTAAAATTAATTAAGTTATCTGTTATCGGGATCAAGGAGCTAATCCAGTGATTAAGAACTTCACTCTTTACCAGGTAGTCCCGGGTTCGAACCCCACCGTCCTCTCCCCTCCATTTCCTTTGTAATTAAAAAAAAAAAGTATCTGTCAGGGAGGAAAAAAAATGGTAATTAAGTTATCGCGGAGATACCGGTGATTCAACAGTAACTCTCGTGTGTTCCATCCTCCGCATGCCACTTCCAAGTTCTTCCCTTCCCACCTTCCAACCGCCTCGGTTTTGGTACTATTATGATAGGCCTCACCTCCAAGAACTTGTCTTTTGACGTTGCAGTCAAGGTTGGCTCTGGGGATCTCTCTAAGGTGAGCGTCAGTTCCAAAATTAGATTTTCCCCCGCAAAAGATCGATTCTAAATCTCGTTGGGGCTTTCCTCAAATTCCAGAAGGCTTCTTATTAGAAAATATCATTTGCGGAGGCTCTTGAGGTATGTCAACACGCTGTCAAATGTACGCATTCATTCAGGTAAGTAATTTGCCAATGGTGGGAATAAGCTTTTCTCTTCGAGATTGCTTTCTTGCACTATTTTGTATGTGCAATATTAATTTCTAAATGAGTAGGTTTTTACTAAAATTAGCACTTAATTTCTCTGAGAATATAATATAAACCATGGAGTACATATACATTGAATTATATGTTTTTTAATTTTTACTAAATATAGACTTTAATTTCTTTGGTAGTGCATAGACCACAGAAGACATGCACCTAATTCACGAGAAAAACTAAAATTTTCATAACCACACAACATCCCATTTGCAGTTTCACCAAAATCAATACTGAAATATGCCTGCAAAAAAAGAAAAACTTTTTTCCTTTTACATTTTTCCTCTCTCAGGAAGCCATACGGAATTTGGTTTCCCATGTTTAAGTTTTGAAATTGATCAAGAGGATCTTCAAGAAGATACAGTGTATAGTAGCGTGAGAAATTTTGTGAGTTAACAATTGTGAGGGAAATATTAGGGAAATTAAACAGGAAGATGGAGGATGAAACCTCTACTGCGGCAAACAGAACCGAGGATACGATAGTATGTTATGCCCCAACGATGATAAAGATGAATGGGATTTGGCAGGGTGATAATCCATTAGATTATTCCTTGCCACTCTTCATTTTGCAATTGACATTAGTGGTTGTCACTACGAGAATTCTCGTTTTTCTCCTCAAACCCTTTCGCCAACCTCGTGTCATTTCTGAGATTCTTGTAAGTTTATATCATAGTTACAATTTCTTTTATTTATTTATTTATTTATTGGCTTTTGTTTTTGTGTATCCAGTTTGATTACTGGACTAGAATGTGGTGATCCTCTTTTATTCCTTTATAAAGGAATGATAATTAGAAAAATTGATGATAATTCATAATCATTTGTCCAATTCAAATGTGCTACAAACGGGACAAACTTGTAATGAGAATTGAATTATTACACCATATACTAGATGAATGTTGGCTCATGTGTTTATTCATTTTTCTTCCAACTTTTCTCAGGGTGGTATTATCTTGGGACCATCAGTACTAGGACGAAGTTCGACATTTGCCCATACAGTATTTCCGCTTAGAAGTGTGATGGTATTAGAGACCATGGCAAATGTAGGACTTCTTTACTTTTTGTTTCTAATTGGAGTAGAAATGGACATTGCTGTTATTCGGCGGACGGGTAAAAGGGCGTTGGCTATGGCAATTGCCGGTATGGTATTGCCCTTTCTCATAGGCGTTTCATTTGCTTTCATGCTACATAAAGACACACAAATTGTAAAGCTTGGAACCTTCATACTTTTCCTTGGAGTTGCACTCTCTGTTACTGCCTTTCCTGTGCTAGCCCGAATTCTTGCAGAGCTAAAACTTCTCAACACAGATATTGGAAGAATCGCAATGTCTTCGGCTCTTATTAATGACATGTGTGCGTGGGTTCTATTAGCCTTTGCCATTGCCTTGGCTGAGAATGATATTAAATCGTTGGCTTCAATTTGGGTAATTATGTCAAGTATAGGATTTGTTATTTTTTGTGTATATGTAATTAGGCCTTTAATTTCATGGATGATAAAACGAACCCCTGAAGGCGAATCCATCAGCGAATTCAATATATGCTTAATTCTTACTGGGGTTATGATATCTGGCTTCATAACAGATGCTATTGGAACACATTCTGTTTTTGGAGCTTTTGTTTTTGGTTTAGTTATCCCAAATGGACCCCTTGGCATAACCCTTATAGAACGACTTGAAGACTTTGTTTCTGGGCTTCTTCTACCTCTCTTCTTCGCTATTAGTGGCCTCAAGACCAATATTTCAGCAATAACCGGAGTCGGAACCTGGGCAATTCTAGCACTGGTGATTATTCTGGCTTGTGTTGGAAAGATTGCAGGAACCTTACTTGTTTCTCTCTACTACAAAATGCCATTTAATGAAGGCCTTACACTTGGCTTGCTCATGAACACTAAAGGCCTTGTTGAGATGATTGTCCTTAACGTTGGCAAAGACCAGAAGGTGCATGATTTTACTGTCTCTGGTTTTTAGAATTAGTAATTTGTATTTGCTTTCTTATACTAGTGCAATTCTGCAGGTTCTTGACGATAAATCTTTCGCTATCATGGTGACAGTGGCAGTGATTATGACTGCAATTATCTCACCATTCGTGACAACTATATACAAGCCAGCAAGGAAAGTTGTACCTTATAAACGAAGAACAATCCAGAGATCAAAACCAGATGGCGAGTTCCGGGTACTTGCTTGCATTCACACACCCAGAAACGTTCCAACAATCATTAATCTCCTTGATGCCTCTTATCCAACGAAAAAGTCTCCAATTTGTATATATGCACTCCACCTTGTTGAACTCACAGGACGCGCTTCTGCTATGCTTATTGTCCACAACACACGGAAATCAGGCCGTCCTGCGCTCAACAGAACTCAAGCTCAATCAGATCATATCATTAATGCATTTGAAAATTTTGAGCAGCACTCGGGGTGTGTATCAGTTCAGCCCCTGACTGCCATTTCTCCTTATTCGACCATGCACGAGGACATTTGCAATGTGGCAGAGGACAAGCGTGCTTCCTTCATTATCATTCCTTTCCACAAACAACAAACTGTTGATGGAGGAATGGAATCTACTAACCCAGCATTTCGAACAATTAACCAGAATGTATTAGCCAATGCACCTTGTTCGGTTGGCATTCTTGTTGACAGAGGTCTCAGTGGAGCAACAAGAATGGCCGGAAACCAGATTGCACACCACATAGCTGTAATTTTCTTTGGTGGCCCAGATGATAGAGAAGCATTAGCATATGCTTGGAGGATGTCTGAGCATCCAGGAATTAATCTCACCGTAATGCGCTTCCTCCCTGGTGAACATGCCCTCGACCATACCCAAAGTGGGCGTGAAATTCTAACGGTAGTCACAGACACTGATAGAGATAAACAGCTAGACGATGACTACATTAATGAGTTCAGAGCAAGAATACCGAATGATGGTTCAGTAGTTTACACTGAGAAAGTGGTGAATCACGGAGAAGAGACTGTGGCAGCTATAAGATCGATAGATGCTATTCATGATCTGTTCATAGTTGGTCGGGGACAGGGAATGATATCACCTCTCACTGCCGGGCTTACCGACTGGAGTGAATGCCCAGAGCTTGGGGCTATTGGAGATTTGCTAGCGTCGTCAGATTTTGCATCAACATATTCAGTTCTTGTAATGCAACAATACGTAGGAATGCAGATGCACGGAGGAGTTGGTACGTCGCCAGACAGCCCATATCGGCAACACGGACACTTTGAATTAGGCCAGATGAACCGGCGGCCAGTACCACCGAGGGGACAAACCATATTCCAAACACAAACTTAGAGCATCTCCAATGCCTAATCAAGGTCAAATGTCATGGCTCAAAATTCAACATGAGAGATAGAGAGAAAAAGGAGAGAGAAATTGAGTGGGAAGAGAGAGAAAAGTGAAGAAAAATAGAGGGAAATTTAAAAAAGAAAAGAGAGATAGAGACAAATTCAAAAATAATAGTAAAATAATGATTGACATGGTGAAGAAGAATGTAGATATATCACATTGTACATCACACGATGAAGAAAAAGTGAAGAAAAAGTGGGGTAAAAGAGATTAAAATGATTAAAAGAAAAAGAAAATATGAAATATATGGGACCTACCAATTTTTTTTTTGTGTGTATCTCTCTCATGTTGAATTTTGAACCATGACATTCGACCTTAACTATGCAATGGAGATGCTCTTAACAGCTTGGCCTGTTAAGGTGAAGTAGTCATGGAAATGAAACTTGGTGCTTTTTTCCCCATTGGATTTGAATTGTAAAGATGTACGAAGTGTTCTCATCAACCAAGTTTTGTGACATACACAGGTTGCACATAATCTTTTTCCAACTTTAACTAAAAACTAACTCAATTAATAGTTTTTTATGGAACTAGATTGGGCTCTTGTAAAGAGTCTGATTTGACCTTATAGAAATCGCCACTTAATTTGGGGCTTGATATACAAGAATGCTTTCTCGCCAAATGTACAGCAGAATTATCTCGCCGTATTTACTCGTGGCAAGAGATCATTAAAAAAGTCTACACACAGAGGGCTCCACCAACATAGTTATCCCAATGTTTTTCTGCCACATGTGTGCAATATATCTGGCAGGAGATCGGGACTGGCTTGATAGGCTTGATATATACGTGGAATGCTTCACGATATTACTTTGCTATACCAATAACTTTAATATTGTTTCAAATCAATTTAGAAATGAACGAATTGCACATAGAGAGAGAGAGTAAAACTCAAAAGTAGAGATTTAGATGTGTGGATTCTATGAAACATCGAGACCCCTTTTTTTTTTTCTTTTTTGGTAATAAAATTAGTTGGCAAACATGGGCTTAATTGGTCCAACCAGATCCTTATATAATTTGAAAATGATCACAACTCTATATAATTTGCATTCTCTTAATTGGGATTAATTAAATAGATCTTGCTCTCGATTCCATGATCAAAAAGTTTTCTGCCCCACTCGATTGCTGCGGATCAATGAAAAATAACTACTTGCTTCCTGTTTGTTGCATGTTCCTCTTTGTTGGCCCATACAAGCAACTTGGTAAGAAAGCATAACTACACTCATTTTTTTTTTCTCTCAA
Source organism: Nyctanthes arbor-tristis (assembly GCA_963692815.1). Classification (NCBI taxonomy): domain Eukaryota; kingdom Viridiplantae; phylum Streptophyta; class Magnoliopsida; order Lamiales; family Oleaceae; genus Nyctanthes; species Nyctanthes arbor-tristis. The sequence goes on from CAVNYN010226971.1 coordinate 14,377, forward strand.
AATTTCTAATGATAGGCGTACGAAATTTCTTGTCTACTTCACTCACATGTTTCTATTATTATTATTATTATTATTATTATTATTATTATTATTATTATTATTATTATTTTTATTATTATTATTATTATTATTATTATTATTATTATTATTAAGTGGTTCATAAGACACAATAATTGAGTTCTAACTTTTTAATAATAATAACAAATATATTATTATATTAAAATTAAATTAAAATAAGTAAAGCCAAACTTGCTTTATCATTTTTTTAATTGCGCGGTACTTGACCAGACGAACCGCTTTCTAACGCCTAACACAATTTTGGTCTTTTTAAATATACAAAAAATATTTGTCTAAAACAAAAACTAGAAATACACAGTGAGACCTCAATCACGTTGAAATGTCTTTTTTGCCTTCATTGTTTGCTTAATTTCTTAATAATTAATTAATACACCTGGCAGCATTTTTTTAAGATAAACTACCCGAGCTTAAAATTTAGAGCTTCTTTGATCATTGTTATTTGTCTAATTTTGGGGAAATTATAATGATGAGAGAGGTAGAATGCATATTAGAAATGTAAAAAAGTTTGAAATATGTTATTGTAATTGCGCAGTTGTCAAATTAAATGTCAAATCAGTGACAATTAAAATTATAATGGGAGAGCATCATGATAATCAAACAAGCTCTTAAGATAGAGTTTTATTCCATCAAATATGATAGCATTTTATTTTCTCACACATACATATCGCTTAAAATCATATCACAATTCAATGTCAAATAGTACGGCAAGCAAGGCAAAGTACTAATCCATTTCTTAATTCACTAAGCATATATTTTAAATCAAAGTTGGATGCGACATTATTATTTCATTGATTATACACTCTGTACTCCAATTATTATGAACCATCAAGTCAAATTGCTTTGGAGAAACATCAACGATTCACCGCAGTCGTAACAAAATTGGACAAAATTTTGTAACACACGTATTAATTACTTGACAGAAATTTGGTAAGATCACACCACCAACATGAACTAGAAGTTTTGTTTCGTTGTACGGATACAAATGCTCTCTACGCTAACAAGATAATAATAAATAATAATAAAAATTTCTCCAATTCCGTAGTCCACAAACTACAAGTATTTGAACATTATAAAGCATCAGATAATAGGGAAGGGAAATCAAATAATTATAAACTTAATTAGGATATGAGAAGTTATTCATATGCTTTGAGATTACGTGGGTCTTTGACAGAAACTACAAGTACTATAGTGCGATGATTTTTTATTAATGTTTGTGGAGATTATTATACATTAATTATAGCCTTAATTAAAAACCCTATAATTATTGGAATGTGAAGTCATTTCATATGTATATATACGAGTACTGGGTTTGCATTTAAATATGATTAATGCGACCAATGTGCATAATAAAGAACTAAATTTGTCAACATGGTAGGGTCTCTTCTTGCATAATGTCTTAGTAGTTTATATAGATTTGGCAGGTAATCGTAGCATTGAGGGCCATAGAAAGATATTAGAACCCTAAGAAACGCATCTTTTTCTTTTTTAATTCCAGCAGAAAGAAGGCTTCGATGATCTGAAGATCTTGGCAAATATTTGGTTGTTGAGATATGTGTTCTTTACAACACGGAGATGAGCTGGTTTTCCGTCCCCCTTCTATTATCCAACGAGATCGAATCATGCAAGATCTGACTATGGATCGTATTTTAAACAAAAGGATTGATAATTGCAGTACTACTAGGAAACGGGGAAGACAAAGATCATCAGTCACTGTTGAAGAAAATAACGTTGCAACTTCTTATGATGGATCAGTTGATCTTAGGAAACTTTTACACAGAGATACTGAGCGGCAGAGAAGGCAAGAATTGGCTAACCTTTATGCTTCTCTTCAATCGCTTATCCCTTCCGAATATCTAAAGGTAATTGTCTATTTCTTAGACAGGGTTAGAAAATATATAGGGTTTCATCATGTAAGGGGTATAATTGAAATTTATTGGGTAATTTCTTCTTTTATGAATTAATTTTGATGAGTAGATCCATCCAATAATAATAATAATTAACGTGGTTGTTCTAGGGTAAAAGGTCGAAGTCAGATCATGTACAAGAGACGATAAACTACATAGAAGATAAAAAGAAGAGTATCAAAGAACTGAGTTTGAAGAGGGACGAGCTAAAGAAGTTCCGATCTATTTCTGGCTACCGTACCACCAAACCGGCTGGAAGTTCCACTAATTTTTCGCCGAATATAGTGAGAGTGAACCCTTGTCTCAGCGGTGCGGAAATTCTAATAAGCAGCAGCAGCGTCAAAGAAGAAAGATTCCCTCTGATCTCCAGAGTGCTGAATGAATTACTTGGAAGAGGATTTGATGTTGTTAACTGTGTTTCTACAAAATCAAATGACAGGTCAATCCATAAAATTCATTGTGAGGTACAATACCATGAATCTATTCCAACAATTAGCTAGGGCTATTATATATAATCCTTATAATTATTGCATAAAAACATATTTGTTGAAATTAAGGAAGTGAACATGGATTTAATGATACAATAAGTTTGTCTCTATAATCTTCGTTCCTTGATCAGGCAAGCAATGTCGGATGCAGTGATCTATCCATCCTTAATGATAGACTAACTGATATCGTGATTAACCTTTGACGTAAAAACTCTCTCAAGTGGGCACGATCGAGTATTGTCCATTATATAGGAGTTCTCCTGCTCTTCTGATCAGTTGTGGGTAAAGAAGGTAAATTTATGTTGTTTATAGTTAACTAGTGTTTAATCAATTAATGATTAATTATGTCATGTACATTTGGTGTTCCTAGCTAGCTGCAAAGGGTTTAGACACTGTACAGTGTTTCATGCCCCTTTTGATGTCTGTTGTCTGAATTTCAATTTGTGTTTGCTACAAAGTGTTGGACGCTAGCTGGGGCTAACATATAGCCCGCGTCAGCAATCTATTTCTATTTTGAAATGGATGATATTTAGTAATTAGAACGAGCAGTGGAGATATGTATAGTACACGAGAATGTTTTTGTTTGATCAAGTTCTATTTAAATAGAATTAGTTTTGCTTTAGGGCATGCATATAATGGTTTGGTACTGCTGGTTACTAATCACTCAAAATAACAACATTAAATGTTTCAAATTGCTTGTAGGAACGAAGCATAGTAAGTTTTCGTGGGGTTTGTGAAATATATGGATGAAAACAATTTGACTTATCATTTCCATGACCAAACTCTCGTGTGTGTGTGTGTGTGTGTTTGTGTCTTCAATTTCTTCCATATATATAACTAAATTAATTCATATATATAATAAAGAGTTGTAATTCATATATAGTTTAAGTTGGTTTTTTTGAAACAAAAGTTAGCTTGTGTTGGTGATACAATCTATGGTGATACAATCTAAATTTTGTAATTTTATTTTAAATAATAATACAGACATATTACTAATTAAATTGAAGAATATATCAGCTGAATAGCATATACTAGAGCATGTAACTCAAATTTTACGCCATTGTGAATTGGACGAATAATATAAAAGCGGTGTAATGAGTTGTGCTGGAAAATGCACCCAAACGGCAGGACTCAATTTATGCATTAAACTTTTAATCTAGCACCCATTTGGATGATCGAGTAATTTACCACTGAGCTGAATATAATGTCACTTTCCTTCTTGGATGGACGATGGTAATAAGAGTGAATTTGATCTCCCACCAGACTCTAGTGGGAGAATGTAACTGGTAATAAGAATCACTAGGTGCATATTAATATGGACATTTGTCTTCTGTAGAATAACAATAGGAAAATGATCGTTATAATGATTCTCCTGTTTCTTTAATTAATTATTTGGCTGTACTCAATTTTCGTGTATCATGTATTTAATATATATTCGACTGACAATTTAAAATATTTCTTTTATTATGTGATTAATTTTATTTATTCGCAATTATATAACGTGCAAATCACGTTTATTTTCGGATCAAATGCATCAATGGTGAGCGCACTTTGTGTGGTTGAAAGAATATGACAGGCCGTATGGGACCTTTGTATCCATTGATGATTAAATGCAGGGCTTCAGCTTTTGCTAGTGTGTCTTTATAGGCCCATAATGAAAAAATGGCTTATTATATATATATATATATATATATTAGTATTTATTTAAGAAATTGAAGAAATAAAGTTAACGGTCCGAGGTTTGGTCACTTCAGAAAATGCTCAAGCTAAAACTTGAGCTGAGCTCAACTTTTTTTGAGAGACTTGAGCTGGGCTCGACTCGGGATTTTTTTCTCTTAGGCCAAAAAAAGCCTGTTCCAAAAATAAGCAGGGATTTTAGTCCCGCGAGCCAGCCCTCTCAAATCGATTACATCCCTATATTATTGTTGTTGTTAAATGTCAATATGAATTAAAACAAACTTAACGAAAGTTGACAACGAGAATAAGTAGATTTTACTAGTCTCAATCTAACTATATATATGATACTATATGACGTCATACGGTCATGTGACGTGTATTAAGGTACGCCACGTGTGCTGTGCCGTATACACATAATATGAGCTTATAGGACTATATAATCCATATATATAGTACTATATCATTTTCACATATTTTACATAAAGTTTAATTAATGGTGAGCAGACAATTGGTCCTAACCCCATTTTTGTTGACCATGGGAAAATGATAAGGCTTGTCCCAATCCAATTGTATAGAAATCAGCCCAATGTATCGCAATCTGCCCATTATTTGTTGAATTAATTTATTTGTACACACATGCCATATATTATTGAATTATGCTATTTATCACTAGCAGCAATGACCACCACCCCATACTCTTCTTCAAAAACCATTTCTTTTGAAAAATAGAATCTGATCAAACCAATCCCATTGACATATTTGACATGACCTCAAACCAATCTCATTGACATATTTGACATGACTTACTTGTACTGTACAAATTTTAACTACTCATCCTCATAAAATCTAATTCTACTTTTAAACAAAAATACCTGGTGATATATACACACAATTTTTACACATCCCCATAAATTTTGAAGTGTGTACAAATTTTATATATCATATATGTACAAACAGATCCATTGTTGTTACATGCTTATTTAACCTGGAAGAAACAAAAACATATATTCTATTTTAAAATAGAAATAGATTATGTGAGAATGAGTATTGACTAAAACTTGTGTAGTAAACATGTGGACGTGATTAATTTGATAAAATTCTATTTTAAAATAAGAAACTCAAGTGATGACTAATTTGATAAACATGTGGACGTGATTAATTTGATAAATTTCTATTTTAAAATAGAAATAGATTATGTGAGAATGAGTATTGACTAAAACTTGTGTAGTAAACATGTGGACGTGATTAATTTGATAAAATTCTATTTTAAAATAAGAAACTCAAGTGATGACTAATTTGATAAACATGTGGACGTGATTAATTTGATAAATTTCTATTTTAAAATAGAAATAGATTATGTGAGAATGAGTATTGACTAAAACTTGTGTAGTAAACATGTGGACGTGATTAATTTGATAAAATTCTATTTTAAAATAAGAAACTCAAGTGATGACTAATTTGATAAACATGTGGACGTGATTAATTTGATAAATTTCTATTTTAAAATAGAAATAGATTATGTGAGAATGAGTATTGACTAAAACTTGTGTAGTAAACATGTGGACGTGATTAATTTGATAAAATTCTATTTTAAAATAAGAAACTCAAGTGATGACTAATTTGATAAACATGTGGACGTGATTAATTTGATAAATTTCTATTTTAAAATAGAAATAGATTATGTGAGAATGAGTATTGACTAAAACTTGTGTAGTAAACATGTGGACGTGATTAATTTGATAAAATTCTATTTTAAAATAAGAAACTCAAGTGATGGAAATAGATGCGTATTTGATAGATCCTCAAGGGATTCAAACAATTCAGAAATCCTTTCAAGATTACTATCTGCTTATCATAATGAACTTCTTAGCTCAGGCTGACTGATGCTGAAAAGCTGAACCAAGAAAGACTTGTTGGATGAGTAATATTCTGGAGCTTGACTCTCACAAGGTACTGAGGCCCTATATATGAAATTAGTACTGGTTCCATGAAATCAATACTGGTTTCATGTGAAAAATAAGGTGTCATCATGTTATAGAGACACTCTCAAGCTCCCGATTAAAATTACTTATTGTTGGAACCGAGATATATACATATATATATATATATTGAAGAAAGAAGGGTCCAAGAAACACTTGTTGGATCTGATATATGATTCCTTTCATCTAACATTGGCTTCTATATTTTTAATATCCAGATACTGTAGGATGGAAAGCCCGTAGACATCTTTAGCCCGTAGACATCTTTAGTCTTTTCAATAAGGCAATATTGGATTTTAGTTATCAGAAAGATTAATTATTACTAAAATTCATAGCACAACATTGACGGCGTCTTTGATGAGTCTATAAATCAATCAAGTATCCAGCTTTTGCGAGGGGAAAAAGGGAAAGGAAAAACAGAAAAACCAATATAAAGAGTGTTGCATAAGTCAGCTAATGAACCAATAGATCTAAGATTATAATTAAGGGTACTTCACTCTAGTCATCTCCAACATTTTAACATTTAACAGATTACGTTTACAACCTTACTTTTGGTGTTGTGGATCCTCAATCTTTGATAAAATCTCTCCTCAAGTCTCCATTAACACTTTCTATCTATTTGAACAGTTAAATTTTTATAAAAAGACAATTTTACCCTTGTAGAAGGTTGAGGACCTTGAGTGAAATTACATTTATATCATTATCTTTTTAAATAAAAAATAAATAAAGTATAGGAAAATAATATAAAAATTAAGGACTTATTTGGTTAGATTTATAAAATCAATTTATAAAGAGAATTTATAATGACTGAAAAAAAGTGGTGAAGATTTAACTGAAATTTGAAATGTATGGTGATTGTTGAATAGTTGTCTAATTAATGATAGGTGAATTTATAAATTACAAAAATAAAATATACCAAACAAGCCCTAAAAAGCAAACACCCTACCCACCCCACCTGTCGCCACTCCCACTCAACCCCACACTATAATTTTGCTTTGCTAGCGAATTTGTTTACGTTGTCGTTGACAGTGGACATTGAGAGCTTGTAGCCGTTGATATTCTTGGGTTTTCATATCACCATCCTTTCAGAGGGGAGGGGTGGGTTTTTCCTATTTAATTAATTGTTTATATTATTTTCTTATATTTTTAAACTTTTTGTGTTTTATAAAGGAAAAACTGTCCTTTTATAAAAATTAACAGTTTAAATAGATGAAAAGTGTTAACGAGACTTGGAGAAAGACTTCCTCAAAGGTTAAAGACTTAGAACACAATAAATAAAAGTTAGGGATATAATCTATTAAAAGTTCAAAGGTTGAGATCGGAAGAGCGTAAATTACCCTATAATTAATGATTAGTCAATGAAAAGATGGAATGGAAGACATGAAACATAAGTGGATATATACATATATATGTGTGTGTGTGTGTGTTTCGATTAGGCGCCAGACATCTAGGTTACAACTCCAGACGCTGATGTGCCAGATATTCATGCGTGTTTCCTAGAAGAAACCAATAGTGGCATGTTTTTTTTTCCCCAGAGAACGTGTGCAAATGTGTGTGAATGTGCAAAACGCTAGCATACAACGGCGGCAGACGTCTAAAGTCTGGTCAAATTCAATATATATATATTCTCATTCTCTTTCATTTCATTTTAATATATGGTACAGTACTATGGGTTAATAAATAATTTATTTTGCCTTATTAAACTAAATAAGTAATCCACAATATGATTGTACAATAAAATAAACCCCAACATCAGAAATCATGTGAACTACCGAAAATAATTGTACTCTAAGCCCAATTGACCACTGGATGTCCGGGTTTGAGCATTTTTAATTCTCTCCACTCTCCAGTCCTGCAAAAATAATTCCCTTCTTATTTTTACAATATTTAAAAAAATTTAATAAATGTTGTTGAAAGAAAAAATTTAAGAATAACTTTTCTTATATATGTCTTCTTTCATTTATTATTATTATTATTATTATTATTATTATTATTATTATTATTATTATTATTATTATTGACAACTTAATTCTCACTATCATTCAAAGAATTGGATACATCAGTTGAGAGAGCATTAGCAATCCAATGGGGTGGAGCACTTAAATTTATCATCATCATCATTATTATTATTCTATTTTGATTTTACTTTTATTACTAATAAGAATATCTAAAAAACTATTTTAGATATTTTAATTTTGATAGTCTTAAAGATCTTCGTGAGCAATTATTAAATTGCATTACTCTTAAAAATTTCAAAACTATCTTGGTGGGGTCTTGTGTACAGTACCTCATTGTATAGCAAAGCATGAATAAAAAATTATCTCCCGCCATACGCACACGTGTCGGGAGATTATTGGAGAAACTTAAACACTGTAAACCCTCTGTATATGGAGGTCTACATAATTGTATCAATAATCTCCCGTCATATGTGTAATGACCAGATAATCTTCTCATATATTTAGCGAGAGATCATTACTGAAGCATGGATGGCAACTCTTGTTTTTCTTTCTACTTATAAACTGAAAGAAATAAGTTTGAGATGCAACGTGTTTCACATGGGGGTGACTGATGAGCTGGCCTTTGAGTCGCCTTCTATCCTCGATCAAGAATAAATCCTCCAAGATCTGAATTACTATACCGTATAAATTTCTCAAAAGGAGCAGTCAGATGAAGGCACAACAAGAATCTTCTGCTATTCATCAAGAAAATATGGATGAAAGAACTTCAGATGATCAGTCCAATACCAAGAATCTTGCCCAGAGAAAGCAAGAAATGGTTGATCTTTATGCTTCACTTGTAGCACATGTTCCTCTTGAATATCAGAAGGCATGAAAGTTAAAACCTTGGCTTCTTTTTTATTGTAGTATGGACCTTTGAGTAAATTAATTATTGTACATCTGATATATATTGTGGGCTTCGTACATGTCAGGGCGAGAAGTCAATATCATCAGATCATATACAAGAGGCTGTAGATTACATAACTGATATGAAGAATAATATCAAGAAACTACGGGGTCGACGAGAAGAGCTTAAAGCGTACTTGTCTAGTTCAGGCAACTCCATGACCGACGCCCAAAGAGGAAGCTCCTCTAGTAGTTCGAGGAATTTAGTCATGGTGGAACCCTGCCGGCCGGATGGTGTTGAGATCCTGATCAATAGCAGCTTCAAAAAGGAAGGATTCCCCCTTTCCAAAATACTAAAAGAATTACTTGGTAGAGGGTTTGAGGTTGTTAGCTGTGTTTCAACAGCTGCAAGCCAAAGGTCCCTTCATAATGTTCTATGTCAGGTACAATTTAATTAATTAGTTGGCTTCCAATTAATGATCTCCTACTATATGTCTGACAAGATTTTCCCGTTCGACGTATAGTCACATGCGCGTTTGGCGGGAGATCGGGACTAGATGGTTTTACCACGTTATATATATCTTGTTGTTTATTGTACTATATGTATGATGACGAGATTATCCTGTTCGATGCATAGTCACGTGCGCGTTTGGCGGGAGATTGGAACTAATGGTTTTAATGTGTTATATATACCTTGTTGTCTATTGTACTGATCATCGATTCGATCATCCATTCAGGTCAAAGATCTCAATTGCAATGACCTTGCCATGTTGCAAAAAAGATTGGATAGCATAATTAATCTTGATCAGTCAAGAGACTTCTAAGCAGGAGTGAAGGTAGGGGGTGCCCTCTTCCCCGGCTACTCCCATCTTTGGGAAAATCCATTTAGAACCCTTAGAAAAATTAGGAAAATTTTTTTTTCTAATATTTCAGCTACTGGTTATCAAATTTCGACTATCCTTTCTATTGTTTGGCTCTGCCCTACTTCTAAGTCACTGGTTTGATCAAGCACATAAGAAGCATCAATCCAACAGTAGTTTGTCTTTATATTATTGATTATACATATTTAGTCTCTTAGATAAAACGTACTGGTGAATTAAGTGTATGTGAGTTTTTATTAACTAATTTCATTCCATATATAATGGATGTCCATGTATAAGCTTTGAACGTCCTTTTCAGATCTATGGAAAAGTGTATTCAGATATGCATGTAGTTCAATATGAAATTATATTTCGCCTTACTTGATTCCATTTTTTTTTTTTTAAGTTGACTATAAACTGACATTTCTGACTAAGACGGTAGATAATATTATCATTTCGAGTTAAAAAAAAAAAAAAGGAAAAAGGGCTTTCAAACGGCAATCAACGCTCCCAATTTGTCCGTAGCTAGTAGCGTAGCTGCTTTTTAACACGTGTAACATAAAAGTGTTGGGGTTCGAAAGGGGAATGTTCTGGTGGTTTACATGTGTTTTGGCCAGGTCAAGACATTGATTTATTTTTATTTTTATTTTTATTTTTTTTGATACAAGGGGATAATAGGAGTCCGAAAGGGAAATGTTATGGTGGTTTACATGTGTTTGGGCCAGGTCAAGACAATATATATATATATATATATGTATTTTTTTATATAAGGGGATAATAGGAGTTCAAAAGGGAAATGTTCTGGTGGTTTACATGTGTTTGGGCCAGGTCAACATTGTTATTATTTTTTTTTTTTTTATACAAGAAGATAATAGGAGAGGGGAGGGATAATTGGGGGGGGGGGATAGGATTCAAACTCAAGACTTCGATCTTGAAACGTGAATATTTAACTATTGGAACACTTATTCGAATCTTAAGACATTGTTAGCTCTACCGGCTGAAAAGGATGGGGATTTTTCTTTTTGAAAGTACGATTATAAATATATATATACACACACATATATATACTAGCTAGTCAAACACCCCTGCATGCATTCCATGGGATAACCAAATGAACAGCAATATCAGGAAATCCAAACAAATGATAACATCAAGTTTTATTTATATATATATATATATATATATAGTGAAAATCTAATACAACTGAGAATAAAGCAAAACATACCTTGTCTAAAAAAAATGCAAAACGTACCAATTATAATATTAGTTAACATATATACAATTATATAAACTGAAATATTTGAAATGACATACTTTATTTAATAGATTTGAAAAGCAATGTGCAATACATAAAATCTTTAATGTACACTATCGTTAGTAATTCCAAGATGTACGAAAGAAATACTCACGAAATAAAATTTGGTTATTAAATAACCACTCTGTATAAGTTCTAATAGGAGTTTACATGTTAAAATTTATTCAAACATTGGCATGAGAAATTGCTAGATCCAAGAACAGAGGAATAATAAAGATGATGCAATCATCAACAAAGAAGTTTGCTTTGGAAGGGAAATAACAAAGCTAATGCTATACTGCCTGTGTCTATTTGATGCAGTGGATATCTGAGCTCCCGACGTCTTCAATATACATAATTTTTGTACGTATTATGCCAGTTGAAACAGAGTCCTACCTAAAGCATCTTCTTTTCTCCCATCATAGGAGTTATAATAAGCATGAGAATGAGGGGGTTCAAAAACAAATACAAACATGGAATATAAAAATAAAAAAATTGAACATGCATAAGAGTGCCATATTACAAACCAAGTCTAACCACCCGTAATATATCTAGCCATCCCAACAGTTGTCATCAAGTCAGAAAGTTAATCTTTGTTGAAGTGAAATTCAACCTTCAAGTACTCATGGCGAAGATGGAAAACAACGCCATTAAAATATATTTCCTAATGCTAAAAATCAGGCAATTCAGTCTTCAAAAAAAGGGAAAAAAAAAAAGCAATCCAAAATTTCTCATAGTAAACTTGGAATTCTGTGGATCCATTGCAAAAATGGAAGCACAAAGCATTCCACCAGGCCTCCTCTTTCAGCCATTGTCACTTGAAGCTGAATCATCCCATTGAGGTAGAGGTGGTGGTTTCAGTGGAGCTATATTTATTCTTGTCCTCATTCACATCATCTTCAATTCATTACAAACACCAATATTCTCTGCCCATAATAGAACTGGTATTATTATATTGAAAAAAGGTAGAAATCTATAGGAACCGGACTCAAATAATAGAACTAACAATAAATGACATAACCAAAACCAATTCAATCTCAGCTTACAGTTAAGACAAAATGTTGAAAGCCAATAAAATCGGCATGACACAACACAACACAATTTCCATGAGTTCATAGATAGAACTCAAAAAAAATTTACAATAAAATATATAAGAAATACATATACATCCATAACTAAAGATTATGTCATCATTGATAACAATATAAAGTATTATCTTCTTGACCTATTAATAAGGAGATCAAGAGAACGTAAGTTTACATATTTAATAACCCATGCTTCAAGCATACATTTCTTTAAGCAGATATATTGACCTGTGACTGAAACATAACCCTGAAAATGCAAGTGACCGTAAAATATCATTTTCTACATTTAGACCAACAAATACCAAAGCGTCTATCAACAGTTTGGGACAATAACCAAACAAAGGGAGAAGTCAACAATGAATTTTTAAGAACAGAGAAGCTCCAAGAAAACATAGAAGCAATTACATTCAAAACAAAGGGCAGTATATTGTATGACATGTACATACATTCTTAGAGATCTAAACCGGTGAAATAAAGACATTCTTCAAGTGCCACGTAGAGGCTTCAAAATCTAACTTTGACAAATCTTCATGTTTCTCAACTACAAACAATTCTCAGAGAATGATTTAATCTACATTGGCAAAAACAAATCAGCCCTTATCCAATGCCTAAAATCCTCCACAGCATCCTAAGAGTGCTCACATATTTAATTAATGTTGACTTTTTGTTGATCATATATATCAATTTTCTTTATTTTCAATTTTTCTTATTGAAAAAAAAAAGGAGCAATTCTCTCATACATGCTTTCTGAAAAAACTCATGATGCGTAATCATACCCCATATATACAATGTAGCTATACAACAAATACAATATAATGAAAATAACCATAAAATAAACCCAACATCAATCCAAAAATTTTGACACTTAGAAGGACGATATTCTTATTAGTGTCAAGATAGACAAAGAACTGAGAATGTGGTACATAAAACTAATAGAACATACAACCTCTTGTAATAATAGAAAAAAAATTCACATAACTAAATTATATTTAATGTATGTAATAAGAAATAAGAAGTTCAAATTTGATTTAAGATTTGTTTGTGCTCATTTTTTTCTCTTATATCTACAATAAAATATCGTGCTAGAGGGAAAAAGTCAACATTTTAACCGTCCTATAAGTAAGATCAACAGGAGTAGCTAAGTAAATGATAATATAAGTACAATAATGTTAAAGTTAACCCAAAATAATAACTGATTAATAATTCAACTATTCAAAAAATCCAACTACTAAATCCTTAAATTACCGAGAGTAACCTCAATGATAATCCAATCGAAGAGTTCTCAACTCAAATATTCAATTATTTTATAAAATTAAAATTAATGGAGTGTTAGGCCTAACAAATTACCTGAGATTGAGATTTGTCATTTGAGGATAGAGATGAGTTCCAAATTAGACAATTTTGGCGCCTATCAACAATAGATTGGAAGCATTACTCATTATTGTGAAGGCAAAATGTGTAAACTCTATCCATATCTACAACATAATGGATGTGAAGGTATTAGAAGAAAATTGAAAATTGAACATTTGAATTCTTTCCTTATATTTGAAAGAATTGGGTTGAATATGTATGCGTAAAAGTGATAGAAATCAATTGCCACGAAATTAGTGAGATCTAGAGAATTAAAATGGGACCATATCCAATACCATCGTGACCCAACCAAAGAGGCAGCTGACGCAAAACATTCAACGCAACCATTACCCAATCCTAGAAGCAGACGACGCGATACAAGGAAAACCACCGTGGCGCGACTCAAGGAGTAGCCGACGTGAAAGGTTCTCAAATTCCAAGAGTTGATTCCTTCTTAGCTGGATTCGATGCTCTCGATAACCCAATAATATAAATTTGAAAAATTGACGTTTTCGGATTTGTGCACATCACTCTTCCGAATATTATGGTTATTGAAATTCTTCAGTTAGGAAAACAAAGTCAAAGAAGAAGATAAAGATGTAAACATGTAGATTGAAGGAGAATTCGATAGTGTGAACCCGAGTTGAAAAAGACACACATCCCGGAAAAGAACCCTAATGTGGCCAGAAGACTGCACAACTGATGAAAATATAATCGATACACATCCCAGAAATCACGCATTTTCCAACCCGCAGCAAGGAAAGAATAGGAATAATTCGCAATTAGCAAGGAAAGAAGAAGAAGAAATTGAGAAAGAAGAAAAAGAATTTGGACATCGGGATGAGAGAAATGAAGCCCGACACATTAATCCCATTCTTTCCCAATTAACCCCTAAATGATTTTATCAAATCACGACATTATCCTCACATATACAGCCACTTAATGAATTAGCCCCTAAAAAAGTTCGTCAAATTACAAAATTACCCCTGGCTTATACAACCAGCAAAAGGGGAAAACTGTGATAGAGACTTAACTCTTTTAATTATATATAAATTGTAGCAGTTATATATTTTACTGAAACACAACGCAAAGTAAATCAATAATAAAAACCCTAATTACATAAGGAAATATCTCATATAGGGGAATCGAACTTGGACCTTTCTCAATATCTCAGTCTTACTCCTAACCAAATAGACTAGACCTCATTAGCTATAGGATGAGGATCAATGGTGAACTGTTGCACAGTAATATATCTAAATGAGTCTCGGTCAGTGCTTTATAAGGCAGAGGCGAATTTTCAAAAAATGAGCTCCGATAGCAACAAACAGTTATATGCATGTTACCACATAACTAAATACGAAGCAAAAAATACAACGTAATATATAGTTAACATTAAATTTGAAAAGAAACAAAGCAAAACATGTTCTTACAGACTAGATTATAACCATTATGTATAAAATGTTTCAAAAATTACTTAAATACAACGCACCTCACACTTTTGGAATCAATAATTAATACTAATAAAATGTTCACAGTATAATCTTTTAGCCATTTATATCTTAATGGACAACATTCTCAAATCACATGGTTCACCTCTGATAAATCATTATTAACTTGAGTTTGGAGAATTCTTTTCGCCGATGCCATTGAAACATGTATAGTTAGTAATATATGATATGCAACATATATGGTTTGTTAGGTTGTTACCTAATAAACTCAAGTCGATGATGGTTTGTCAGATTATAAATTAAATCCATAAGGAAAAGCCGATGAATGGATTGGAAAATATTAAAAGTCTCAATTGTGTCACCTTAACTCGTGTCAGTCCAAAGTTGTCTAAGTGGCTTTTACGATGTAATGTGTTTAACATTGTTGCTCAAATGCCTACCCAAACGTAACCGTTTTTCCTTTACTTGGAAACTAAACAAAGAATATTTTTCTATGTCGGGTGTTGGAAATTTGTCTTAAGTTTTGGAAGGATTTTATTAATTGATAACTTACCTTGTCTTTGGTTGCCTTTACACATCAAAAAAGTGACTCTGTCTCATTTTGCATCTGACCACCGAGAATTCCACCCGAGACCCTTTTTCTGTGATGCTAGACACTGCCTTCTTTTTCTTCGTGAAAAAGCACCACTGCCCCTTTGCTCCTTTGCCTATTTTTCTTAGTGGAAAAAGTGCTTTGTGTGGTTTGTCCTTGTGTTACCATTAGAGGACGTTGTAGGGAAGTTAGTTTGGGTTGTTCTTGGTCGAGTTGAGGACTTGGTGGAAGACCTTTGACACTTAGATCTGAGCCCTGATCGTCCAACACTATTCCACCATCTCCGATCTGCAATTGGACAAGAAGACTTTATCTCTTTTATTGCATTATTTGTTTTTCTTTATTTTTGGCCAAACTTTTGTATTGTAGTTAATATATTATTGTGACTTCTTGCAAGGTCCTTTTCCACCCCAACAATTGGTATAAGAGCTTTAGGAAGAGATTGGGAGATAATTTATCTAGAAAAAGTGAAGAAGACGACTGGAGCTTGTAAAACCCGAACATGCAACTCCATATTTGACTTACTTCTGGTCGGAATCTCGGTGATCTGAGCATACCGGAGGAAAGAGCAGGTCAAGGGCTTGCTGGTGTGAAGGCGTGTGAAACAAGCAGTCATCCAGCGGCAGTCCAGCGGCAGATTGTGTAGTGGACGAGCTGGGAAACTGCAGCAACTTTAGCCGGTGCATGGTGGCTCGTGGAGCATCCTCTGGCGGCGTGGTTGGTCGCATTGGACTCCTCTCAAAGTGAGGATTTTGTTGATACAAACAGATTAATTTTTGGAGCCTTATGCAGAAAGTGACATCTAGATAGATTGTGGAGCTCAGTGGTTGACATGCTCGGTGAACATTTTACCAGCCTTGATGGTTGGTTCGCCTTACTTACGGACCCCTATTGTAGTAGTCCGTAAGGAAGCATTGTCTCTTCCCTTTTGAATACACTAGCATTTATTTATTTTATTGTTTTGCTCTAGAAATCAACGACAGGTGCGATATAGGTTGGGAATTGCCATTGCTTGGCAATCATTATTTGTGTTAGACCTAGGAATATTTGCTAGTTGTGGTGTTTTGATTACTTGGTGTGATTATTGTGATTTATTTTAAGTTGTTGGTGTATTGTTGCTATTATTCTCACGTGCTATTAGATAACTCGGCCCCCGTTCTATTTTCTTCTCTTGACTTGAGATTGCCAGTCTCATGGAATCCTAGGGTTATAGAATGGTATATAACTATAACCTTAGGAATTTCTTGCTATCTTTGTGATTTATACATCTTTTTTCTTGTGGTCTTTTTTTAGGGTTTTTCAAAATGGCGTCAAATTATTTTCTTGCTCCGTTTGATGGCAATGGTGACTTTTTGATTTGGCAACAAAAGATGAAAGACTTTTAATCCAACAAAATTTTATGAAGCCATAGATAATTCTTTTGCTTCTACAATGTCTGAAAGTGATAGAAAAGAATTTGATCAACTAGTGTACTTTTCTATTATTTTACACCTTTCAGATTCTGTTTTATGAAAAGTTGGAAAACACGATACTACTAAAGCCCTTTGGAATGATTTGGAAAAACTGTATTTGACAAAAAGCACGTCAAATAAACTTTTTCTGCTTGAAGGCTTTTTTAGTTTTAGATTTGATCCTTTGAAATACTTGGATGACAATCTTAATGTGTTCAATAAGCTTGTGAGTGATATTGCTAACTATAGTGATCCGAATCAAAATATGTGTTATGAATATAAAGCTGTTTTCCTATTGAATGCTATCTCTGATTCTTATCGTGAGGTAAAAAATGCGATTAAGTATAGGAGGGAAACCTTGACATCAGAAATTTTCACTGGCGTCTTGAAACGTAAGGAGTTGGAAATGAACGCAGAAAAGAATGAGAGAGGGAATGGTAAAATTCACTTCATAAGAGGTGGACGTGGTATGTATCGTGGGAATTTTGAGAGTGAGTCCGATGAAGAGGGCAGTAATGGAAAGGGTAAAAACAAATGGAGGTCTAATCAGAGTGCAAAAAATAAGAAGTTCTACAGGTGTGGGAAAACTGGGTACTTTAGAAGGGATTGCCTAGTTGAGAAAAATAAAGAGAAGGAGAAAGTGAAGGATGAGGCAAACGTGGTGATATTTCCGGGTGGTGACTCTAATTTGGTCTATTGAGTGTTTGCTCATTTTATGTACTTTCGTGTGTAGCACCCTTTATGTATTTTCATGTGTATCACGATTTACATGATTACTATCTTTTGTGCTTTAGTTTAATATATTCATTTAAACTTTTGCTTAAATGGTGTGATCATGTTATTTTCATTGGTTGAATGTGTGTGATACTTTGGAGTACATTGGGTGGGAGTGGGTTGACTGGTATGAGTTAGAGCTTTAGACTAGTATGGGTGGTGCATTGGTGACATGCATGGGGTGGTTTGCTCATCTATTTGATAACCCTGATCAGGTAGAGCTCTTGGTGAGTTTTTTCATTTCACTCGGTGGAGGCTTTGGATGCGTAGTGTGTGAGATGAGTGATAGAGGTGTCCAATTAACCTTAGTATTTAGTTTACCAGTTAGCTGGGTATTGTGAGCAATCTGTGAACTTGAGTTGTGGTGAGAAGAGAGTTTGGTTCGGAGTTTGGTTTTCCTGGGTGTTACACATGGGGAAGAGAGTTAGTGTGATCATCTGGGGTCATTTTGCATTGGTTGCATTTTTGACTATGTTGATCTCTGTTTTCTTCTAGTTGTGTTTTTCATCAATTTTGGTCATCTTATTTGTCTTTGATTGTTCATGGCTTGATATCTTTTACTTGGTGATTAACTTGGCGTTTTTCTTGTGAGTTTATTAGGTATCAGGTGGAGGTTTGTCAGGTTGTGCTACCTAATAAACCTGAGCTACGATGGTTTGTCTGATTAGGAATTAAATCCATAGGCAAAAGCCGATGAATGGATTGGAAAATATTAAAAGTGTCAATTGTGTCACCTTAAGTTGTGTCGGACCAAAGTTGTTTAAGTGGCTTTTTTGATGTAACATGTTTAATATTGTTGCTCAAAAGCCCACCCAAGCATAACCCTTTTCTCTTGGTAACTAAACAAAGAATATTGTTGCTATGCTGGGCATTGGAAACTTGTCTTAAGTTTTGGAAGGATTTTATTAATTGATGACTTACCTTGTCTTTGGTTGCCTTTACACATTAAAGAGTGACTTTGTCTCATTTTGCAATTGACCACCGAGAATTCCACCCGAGACCATTTTTATGTGACTCCAAGACACTGCCTTCTTTTTCTTCATGAAAAAGCACCACTGACCCTTTGTTCCTTTGCCTATTTTTCTTAGTGGAAAAAGTGCTTTGTGTGGTTGGTTCTTGTGTTACCATTAGAGGGAGTTGTAGGGAAGTTAGTTTGGGTTGTTCTTGGTCGATTCGAAGACTTGGTGGGAGATCTTTGACACTTGGATCTGAGCCCTGATCGTCCAACACGATTCCACCATCTTTGGCTGACAATTGGACAAGAAGACTTTATCTCTTTTTATTGCATCATGGTTTGTTCTTCCTTATTTTTGGCCAAACTTTTGTATTGTAATTAATATATTATTGTGACTTCTTGCAAGGTCCCTTTCCACCCCAACACAGTTGACAGTAGTTTTTATGTATTTTATTACTTCAATTGCTATCTTTGCTCGACCTACTATAGTTCACCGTGTAAACAAAGAAGAAAGCGAAGAGAAAAAAAGGGGTTGGGGGAAGAGAAAACAGAAAATTTATAGGGGGACATGAAAATGGGACATTATTAGGTGAAATTCTTATGTGGTACACTTGTATTGGATGATAAAAAAGTAGCTATGTAATCATCACCTAATGAATGTGTGTCACATGAGAATGTCACTTAATAATGTCTCTTTTTCATGTTCTTCTAGAAAACATGAGCGCAGATTGCATGGCTAAATTATCGTATTAAATCGGTTTTCATGAATTTTTACCATAATTTTCGCTTCAATAATGAAAGAAACTGAAGTGTTATACCTAATTTTCTCTACAAAAAGAGGGGCCCATCTTGCTTTTCGACGGGAGGCGACCGCCTCACTGGCCATATGAAAGGACATACCATAAATGAAGGGATTTTTAAATGTAAGTTGTTACATTTATAATAAATCAGAAAAATATTTTCAGTTGTAACTATTTTAATTTTTAGAGTAGTTATTGGAAACAAATTAAAAAAATACTTATTACACTCGTAATTGTAATTTGTTACGCTGACCAGATCGGATTCTTCTAAACAAAATAACCCAATATTTGTAATTTGTCAATTAAAATTTAAAGTAGTATTTTTCTAATTATAATGGTAAATGAGTGTGTATTGGCTAATTTCTATATGAATAAAATACTCCCAATATCCTATGAGAAAATTAGACAATTAATCATTTTTTAAGTGGGTCTTGTATTATACATCTAAAACTAAAAGTAATTGTAGATTTACCTTTTTTAATTGTAAAAATACCCTTATTATTTCTTTTTTTTATTATTATATTTAGAGCAAGTAGAGATTTGAATTATATGGGAGGAAGAACAGAGATTGAGGTTGAAACCAGCCGAGATTTCATTATGAAATTGAGGAAGAAGAATATCCAAATTAGAGGATATACATCTTTTTCAAAAGAGATAATCTCGATGAATGAATGATAAATCAAAAAAGAGAAAGACATAATCTCTGGTGGAATAGACAGCTGATTTTAATTAATTAAACTAAATAAATATCTAAATAATTGAAAATATAAATTAAAAAGTATATAATAATAAAGTGAAGGATTTAGATTGAATGATAAGATAAATGATTGAGATATCTTTATCTGATTTATCAAGTGAAAATGGGCGGGAAAACAAAAATGATAATGACATTAGTATTATGCATGTATATATAGATATAAATATATATATATATATATAGATGATATGACATTTAAAATCAAAACTCTAGAACACCAATATTGATGGGTTATTTAGATAAAGTTTGCACCATAATTTCAAAAGTATAAAGATATAATTTACCTCAAAATCTTAAATCAATGATATTAATGAAGATGATATCTACTCATCCATCAACAAAAATATGTAATAAATGATGCAAATTCACGTTTAAAGAATGTAATTATTAGTTCAACGGACAATGAAATGACTTTTGGCTTTTTAAATTCTTGTATTATTTATTACTATAATAATAATATAAATAAATATATAATAGTTTTATATATTTTATTTAAATTTTAGTTATTAATTAAGGTAAGGGACAGAACGGTTACTTTTTCCAAAGGCTGGGGACCTTTTGTGAAATTTACCCTTCTCAAAAAAGTCCCAAGTTCTGGACCGTTCTGATTCAGATTCTTGCTAAATTCCTGACTCTGTGAAACTCTATAAATTCATCCCATAATGCTAGTTGCGAATTCAGGTCTTGTAAGTTCCAGCTGATTTATATTTAATTTAATTTATCTATTGCAGATTTGAGAAACTTTTTTTTTTTTTTCTGAATTATTATTATAGAATTATTAGATTGTTCTTTGAAACCAATTGTTCTTTGGAATTATTATTAGGCAGTGTCTGTGGTATGAAATGCTCGAGCCAAGGCCCATGCATTAGTCATTTGTTATTTGTTGATGATTCGATGCTTTTTGCCCGAGCTACAATGAGAGAGGCAGAGGAAGTGTTAGGGGTGATTGATTCATATGAACGGGCGTCAGGACCTAATGTGGACAGTGGACTCAAACGAGATATTGGAGGAGCTCTTGGAATTGATATTTCTAGGCACCATGACAAATATCTGGGCTTGCCAGCGGTTGTAGGCAGAAGCAAGAAGAAAACAGTTGGCAGAATTACGGAAAAATCTGGAAACGTATTCAAAGGTGGAACTAGGGGCTGTTTTCATATGCAGGGCGAGAGGTTATGCATAAGGCGGTGGTACAAGCAATGCTGACATATGTGATGAGCATTTTTCGACTCCTAGGAGGACCTTGTAATGACATTCAAAGCCTATTCTTGCGATTTTGGTGGAGGGCGTCAGATTCTTAGCGAAAACTTGCATGGGTGAAATGGGACAAAATGTATAGTTCAAAAGAGGCAGGTGGCATGGGGTTTAGGGACTTATTGGTTTTTAATCAAAGCCTACTCGCCAAACAAGTCTGGAGGCTGATCCAAGAGCCCTAATCGATGGTAGCAAGAGTTTTAAAGGACAAGTATTTCTCAAATGGGGATTTGCTGAGAATTGGAGACAGACAAGGAAGCTCTCACTTTTGGAAAAGTTTCTTATGGGGGAAGGAGCTACTATTAAAAGGGCTGAGATGGAGAATGGGTGATCGGAAAGATATAAAAACCTGGTATGATTCTTGGACACCAGCAAAAAGGAATTTCCAGCCAATTACAGCACCTGTTGAGGGGTTTTACCAGGTGTGTGAGCTGCTCAATGAAAACGGGGAATGGGATATCGAATTGGTGAAGTCAGCGCTATGGCCAGTTAAAGTGCCAAATATCCTTACAATTCCAGTAGGTCGAGGCAATACCGACAAGCCATTTGGCATTATATAAAGCATGGGATGTACACGGTTAGGAGTGGCTATCATCTTACCTTTTTTACAAGGGAGACTGAGAGGGAAGAAAGTTGCTTGAGCCAACCTCCATGGTGGAAAAGATTATTGAATTTAAACATTCCACCAATGATTAGGCATTTTGTATGGAGACTCTTTCATGGAGCGGTTCCAACAGCCATTAACCTGGCCAAACGACACATCTTTTTCGAGCAATGGTGCCCGCGATGTAAAGCAAATGAATCTGAGGCACACATTTTCCTGAGTTGCAACTGGGTGAAACGGGTCTGGAAGAAATTGGGAGTTTGGCAGATTGTGAAAGTTGGACTCGTCACTGACTTGCAACTCGTACTGCACAGCTTTTTGCCTAATCTGTTTACTTTTTGTGAGCAGAAGTTTTTTGAAATTGGTTGTGTGGGTTGTTGGATGATATGGAATGCAAGGAACTCTTTGAATAATGGGGAAAAAATACCAGCCTGGAGCATGCTATGGAATCAATCACTATCATACTATAAGAATACCAACTCATACTGGCGAGAACATCTAAATTTGGGAAGAATGAACAGAGACAGTACTGTTGGGCAAATGATGTAGGAAACATGAAGGACTAATTTTATAAACTGATGCCGCTGTTAGGGAGAATGAAGGAATTGTGGGATTGGAGGGTGTGATTAGGGATGAACAAGGAGTGATTTTTGGGGGTTTTGCAGTGCGTAGGGAAGGTGGTGATCTCCCTACAGTGGCTGAAGCATGGGCCCTCAAGGAAGGTCTGAGCTTTGTGTTTAGGCATAATTTCTAGTTGAAGAGGATTGAATGTAATGCGCTACAAGTAGTCCAACAAATCATTGAAGAAGTTCGAGATGCGCCTATCATTCCTTTGATTAGAGAGATCGGTGAGCATATTGTTAGCGGCAAATGTCGTACATGTTGTGAGTTTCGAGAGATCAAAATATGATTGCCCATTATTTAGCCGCTTATGCTTGTTCTTTCCCCCCAAAAAAAAAAAAATACTCCAGAGCTGCAGCCGCAGCAAACAATGGAACGATCATAATGGGTTGTTTTTTGTTTTCCCCCACGATATTTTGATGGATATCATGTCTAGGTTGCCGGATAAGCCCATGGTTAGACTCAAGTGTCTGTTCAAAGATTGGTATTATAATTTGATCTCTCGATTTTGTAATCCTACTAGTCCTAGGCCTATTTTCTGCCTGTATTTTCATACTACGAAGCGGCTCCCGGAAAAGAAATTTATACCCCTCAAGGGAACTCAACACCACCCAAATTTATATTATCTTGTAGGTGAGTGCTCGCGGCGTAAAACTGTTCGATGAAGCATATTAGGTCAATATGCATCTTTGAGTGAAACCGGCCATGGCACAGAGAAGGTCTTTGAATGAGGGGAATGCCTTAGCTCTTTTGCTTTACCCTTCGTGCCTGATCTAGATGATCTTGTTGACTACTATAATAGCTTGATTTTATTTTTCAATCTCGATTCTTCTCAGTCCTATTGTGACATCCAGCGAAATTTTAGACATGTAATCGTTATTTTGTTAACGATTGGAATAAATACATGAATTTTTCATTATTTATATTCCAAAACTAAAAGGTTATTATTCAAACAAATGCCCAAATTTAAAAATATGGCTATTGATTAATTAATATGATCCAAAAATAGAGTAATTAAATTACAAGAGAATGGCCAGGACATGCCATATTTGCCAAATATAAGGACAATTGTCATTTTTATAAATAAGAAACTTGTTATTTTTGGCGAAGTTATAAAACATATGTTATTTTTGCAATTAATAAATGGTGTTAAGTCTTGCCAAGTGTCAAGACATATGCCATTTTTATAATTAATTTGTTAGTTTTGCCAAGTGTCTAACTTGTTAGTTTGGTAATTTGTGGATTTCACAAACTATTTAGATATAATTAAATTTTAACTTCTATAAAACGAGGCAAATCAAAGCTTTCCACCCACACACCACAACCTACCCTCACCCTAGTAAATATGTGCATTGTCTTCACCTTTGTAGTATAAGAAAATGAATAAAAATTTAATGTTTGAATGCTTCAGCGTAAATTGGAGATACAAGTGAGGAGTTAATCTTTGGGAAAATCAAATTAAAAAGTGAGTAACCGATACGTTGATTCCTTTTCAAGCGTTCATTAAGTTTTCATAAAGTAAATGTGAACTTTTATGCATTGTTTTGAACATAAACTTTTTGCATTGTTATGGAAAGAAAGATTGATTTATTGCATTTGTATCGCTAGTTAATACTCTACCCGTTTTGCTTTACTTTGTGAAATATGACCTTGCTATATGGTCTTGAACATCTTAAATCGTGTGCGCACCACATGTAGTAGTTTAACTAATGGTAGAGCCCTCTTGTGCATCCAAAGGCTTTGTGAAATGCATTATTTTCTTGAAAATGTATTTCTTACATGAAAGGTGAACAAAATATTTGGTTATTCACTGAGTACTTTGTACTTACTCCCCTTTTTCTACAACCCTATAGGTGTGGAAATAACTATCTTTGTGGCCGGATCGTCTCAAAGATAGAGAAGATACATGTATGTGATCGAGATTTCGGTGTGTGACCGAGGTTTCATTGTGATTGGCCACAACAGTTATTGTAAAGTTATAATAACGTGATAGTGTTTGACTTGTATTTGTAAAGTCTCGCCTTCAAATTTTAAATCAAGATTTATTTCTCAAATGCTTTCGCTATTGTTAAACTCTGATAATATGAGAAATAAAGTAGTAAATTTGGGGTGTGACAACTATGTTTCTAATCAGTTGACGAGATAGAGCGTGTTGATTCCTCGGCCATGGAGCATTCAACAAAATCCTTCGAAATCTACTTCTTACGGAGTTTTTCAATATGGTAGGGATGCAAAGAGCTCAATTTTTCTATGAAACATTAGGGCCTTGGGTGGGAGCCCCAACATCCCAGGTGCCATGCCAATTTGGCCTTGAGACTCCCAATTTCTCCCCCAAAATGGCCGGGGCCCACCAAAAAATTCAAAGTGTGGGTTTTATACCAAAACTCCCGCACTCTTCGTCGGAACCCCTCCCCCCTCTTCCAGTCCCCCTCCCCCAACCAAAAAATCTCTCCCTCACTCATTTCACCTAAACCCAGACAACCACGCCCCCTTAACTGTCGGAGCTGGCCAAAGTCACATAGGAAGCAGCGCCAGCGGTGGAATTGGTGTTCGGAACCTCCCTTTTCATAAATTCAGATCCCAACCACTTCGCTCCGAATCTCTCCTTTTCTCTTCTAAAGTAGCCCCCGACCCCCACTGCCGGAACCATCAACGGCCACCGTGGGAGGTAAGTTTCATCTTCCGCCATTGAATTGTATTTTAAAGGAGAAGAGGATTCCAAACTTACATTCTTTCAAGGTGAGTTTTGCTAAATTACTACATTCTTTCAACGATCTTTTACCTCTTTATAGAATCATTCTAAATTAAGTATCCCCTTTTTGATGAGGGGATGACATAGAAAGAACTCAGGGAATACTCCTTTGAACATAGAGAGTTGCTTTTATTTTCGGTTGATTTTGAGGAAGAAAAGGAATTAATTTTGGTTGAAAAATCTTGCTCTAAGTCAATCGGTTTTTAACAGAGAATGTTTAATTTTGTTCAATATTAGAGACTAAAGATGCCTGTCCAAGCTCTATCAATACAGAAAATAGAATAAAACATATTAACTTTTGAAGTTGGATGGTGAACTAAGTTTAATTCTAAGAAAGATTTTTTAGTTTTGTTGCTTATCTTTAACATAATTGTGTTGAATTCAATGCTCAACAAGCATGTTAAAAGGTTCTGGCTATTGAGACACTAGCTCTGTCATTGGACGAGTTAAATAGGTTAATTGGTAATTTCGGATCAAAAGCTTTGATTGGAGAGGGATCTTACGGCAGGGTTTTTTATATAAAGCTGAGCTGTGGCAACTGGCAAGCAAGCCGCAATTAAAAAGCTAGATACCCTCAGATTTTGCCGGCCAGGTAATGACCTTTCAAACTTCTAGTTTTCCTCGCTCTTGGAATTTTGGACATGCTATAAAGTATGTAGTTTTTACTTTTTACTTACCAAAGTCCAACATTATTTTATGCAGCTATCAATGGGGTTGCTTGCACATTGCCTAGAGGTAAACAACAGAATCTTGGCATACGAGTATGCCACAATGGGTTCATTACATGATGTCTTACATTGTATGTTAAAACTAACTACATGAAGAATATAGTTTCATGTTAAATCACATTACTTCGTGGTAAATGATGAGGTTTCAAGTTGATTGTGAAGCTCAATACTGAGTATGGAGGAGTGCATTCGTTCTGAATGATATGTGCATTAGTATGCGCCTGGATGGTTCAAGAATTTTTTTGAACTTATAGGTGAAGAGGAAGGCCCATTTTAGTGCACCATGATTAGTTTTTCTATGTAGCCACCTATATTGAGTTTATAAACGATCTTTTGCTTGGGTTTTATTGCATCATCATGTTTTACATTTTTTTTTAAAACTTTTTGATAAGAAAACTAAACAGAGGACTATTTATGCCTATTTCTTAAATCAAGTTGAGTGACTTGACATTGCGAACTAATAGCGCGGGACAAAAATCACGGATGGCAGTATTGGTTGGATATTATTTGGAATGAATTTTGATATATAACCAGCTGTTAGTACAACATCACATTTTTTTTGGCTGCCTTTGTTGCTTTCTTCAATAGCCTTGTAGAGATACTAAAATAGTTAAATGCTTAAAAAGGTTAAATACTTAATAGTAATAAATAAATGAAACAAATGCAAAGATTCATTTGATGTGCTTGTTTTAATGCTTCAATATAATAATTGGTTTCATATCCATCATCTGGACCTTTAACTTTTCCAATCACTGGCTCTTGACAGATGATTGCCGGGGATAAAAATTAACCAGTGAAACAAGAACTAGAAGTGGTAATAGAGCAAAATGGATGTTTCGGCATTGAAAGCATGGAGAGCTTGCCAATAATAACTCCAGTAGGGGACATTGGCCATCGGCCTTGAGCTGAGTCTATGACAGTAAGAGTTGTTACGTTCTTTTAACCTTTACTTATTAGTGATGTCCATAAGATTTCTTAGAGATGTTCAAGCCATGTGTCTTAGATTTCAAATGGAACGAATGCAACCACCAACGAGTTGGCTCGCCTATTGGACACGTGTGCACAGATTACAAACGCCCAGATTGTTATGGGGTCGATCACCAACTGACTGAGTACAAATTAACGGGCACCTAATTGTAAAGAAGTTGTAACTGTTCCTATATA
Source organism: Nyctanthes arbor-tristis (assembly GCA_963692815.1). Taxonomy (NCBI): domain Eukaryota; kingdom Viridiplantae; phylum Streptophyta; class Magnoliopsida; order Lamiales; family Oleaceae; genus Nyctanthes; species Nyctanthes arbor-tristis. The sequence continues at coordinate 41,832 of CAVNYN010226971.1, forward strand.
ATCTTTAAACTTATTGTTATGTTGCTAAGAATTTATTTTGGAGCAAATGCTATGTAGTAATTTCATACTGTGCAATTGTTTAGACATTCTGTCAATTTGCCTGTTTGGACGTTAATGTTTATGAATGTCTTCTATTTAGATGGAGTATGAAGTTATTGCCATTTGTTTTTGTTGGTTTTAATTTATAACTGCAACAACACCAACAGTGCCAAGGTGTTCCTGGCAAGAAAGACAATGCGACGGCAAAGGAAATATCATAAGTAGCTTCCTATTTAAGTGGAATAAACTTCGTTTGTAACCGAGTTGACCTCGGGAAAAAAAATACTTCATATATTCATTTGATGTTCGTTTAAATGAAAAGTTTACATGTATTTTTTGAAGAAATTTCGACTAAGTTTCCTCTATAACATTGACTTATGAAACCTAAGAAAATAATAAAGAATCTGTAAACATGCGTCATTGCTAGAACGATTACTCCATAAACCCCATAAATCATATCTTGGATCAATAGCAAACAATTATAGTACGGATTGGTAGAGTAATTCAAGGTCAGAGTTGCCATGTATGTTGCATAACTAATATTGCTATTTATAACAAAAATTTGTCTTTCGCCTAACAACTAAATAGGAAATCAGCATATCTCGTCCTGAGACGCAGAATATTTTCTTTTGTCTTTCTGCAAAGGACATCACAATAATAATTAATGGCTGAACAGCATAAATGTTCATCCATGTAGAGTCACAACACTACAAAAAGCAGAACTGTGTGATTTCACAGTTCTTCAATTCAAGATAAAAATCAATAACTAGTCAGATTATTTCTACCATGAAACAGTATTGTTGTACTGGCTGCATGTAATCTCTCCTTATGCTTAAAATAAGCAGGCATCCCGATTTTTAAAAATACGCATTTTCTTGAGACATTAATGGCTGTGCTTGTGGTAAGACTGGTAGTATCAAGTATGTCAACATAGAAAGAATCCATAGAACTCCTAAATACAGTTACAGAGGTGTAGAACATGGTCTGTAACAAAACGAAGACCATACCTCCAGTTTAGCTACAAACAAAGAAAAATCCGTGTATGCTTCACTAGTGCAATGTCAATCAAAAGCAATCTTCATATGTTCAACTGAGCAGTGATTTGTATCCCACTCGGGTTTCTACTTTTGTAAATAGCAAAGACGTCTTAAGATTTCTAGACCCCAAGGAACAAGAAGGAAAATAAGCAGACTGGAATTTGCCAGCAGACGAGGAATAATTAGAGGCCACGAGGCAAAACGACACCGTTTCCTATTTAGGCTTTATTTCATTTAGAAATTGTAAGTGGTAGACACACGACTTTTACCCCTGTGCAGTATATACATCTAGAACGAATGAGAGATAAATAGTAGGATATTTTTCATGTTTCTAAAAATGGGATTCTCTCTCGTCTCTGAAACTCCTCTGATTTCTTAGCTTCTAATTTCTTCTCTTCTCGTCTACTGAATTTCTTCTCTCCCTCATCTCCAATTTTCTGTAACTCTCTGTTCGTTCTTGGACGGGAATCATTTTGCTAAAAGTATTTTATTGGGTCCATTATTTGTTAATGCCTTTTTTTTTATTTATTTATTTAAGATCAGTTTGTTGTGTGATTTGGAGGGTTGCTAACAGAATTCCCAAATGAAACAAACAGTAATAATAATTGAATTTAAAAATCATAGATATGACCGTCGAAATTTCATCTAAGATAGAGGAGCACTGTACTTCCATCTCAGAGTGCAATCGGTTTGACCTGCTACATATGAAGCTAATCCAGAGTCTTCAGACTGCACCCAATATATGAATCAAAATAATGCATAAATGTATTATGATTCCAAGAGGGGGAAACCCGAGTGGGATACGAATGATTTGCATTCTTAATTCCACCGGCGGGAATTGGCAATTCCGACAGTTTGGCTGGGAGGAGGGTTGAAACGAGCAAGGAAGAGATTTGGGCGGCGGTAGTTCGGGTCTGCATTTATGAAAAGAGGAGGTTCTGAACACCAATTTCCACTACCGGCGCTCTTTCTTCTGGTCGCTTTGGCCGGCTCAGACAGTTGACGGGGCGTGGTTGCCTGGGTTTAGGTGAAATAAGCGAGGGAGAGATTTTTTTTTTGGGGGGATTTTTTTAAAAGTCCAAGCCAACAATACTAATCATTTAAAAGTCTAACTCTCCAAAAACTTTGTCCAACTAACCAATCCATTTAAAGACAATAAAAAACCCACAAAATATCTCCCGCTACTAACATTGTTAACAAACGGCTTGCAGTCACCCCACCAGGCTCCTACAAAAAACCAAGAGAACATCACCCGCAAAACTCTACTTCAAACTAGTGGCATGGATATCTCCGATTCCCACAATCCAATCGAAGAAAAGTGGAAAATCTCTCCAATAGTCGGTCCATGATCTTCTTAGTGGTTCATTCATAGAGGTATGTGGTTTTTCAAGAACTAAGAAAATGAATATAAATTCATAGTACCAATCTTCTTACTCTCTGTTGATCTTCTTAAATATTTTTGGTGAATGAGAGTGGATTTCGTTAATCTGAGAGTGGCTTCCTGCGTTAAATCGACATCACAGCATGCTTGCTGTGATAAGCATTACACCACGGCATGGATGTCGTGATTCCAGTTTAAAGTAGTTTATTGCTTTTGCTCATTTTTATAATATTGTGTAGTTTGTTGGGATGCTGGTTTGAGGTTACAGTTGTCATAGCTATCATTGCTTGGTGCTATGAGAAGCTTTCCATATACAAAAACTCTTATACCTTTCGTGGTTAGACCAAGCAAACCTATACTACTTAGATTAGATGGTTAGCTCAGTTAGTGATAATATTTGTTAGGCTTCTTCTAGAGAAGAGTCAGTGTTATTATCTCGTATGCTCTAGAAATAGGATTAGACAGGGTAATAGACAATCATGTTTGACAGATATGGGTGGATAAATTCAGGGAATTTATAGTCAGAATAAGATTGTTTGACGACATCTGTGGGAATAGAATTTAGGAATGAAAATTCATGGAAATTATGGCGTGAGAGATCAAAATGGAGAACGAACTACTATTTTGAACTTTTGGTTCAATTTAAAATTTGGTATTCAACTACTATAAAGAGAGTTGTGATCTCTTCCTAGATGGTAGGCTATCCCGCCAGACGAGTGGGAAGAGATCATTTTCAACTATAAAGATGTGCTTCAAGATTTAACTTCTAGAATGAAGAGGAGTCTGCTTTGAGTAGATTTTATCTACAAAGGTAAATAGGTCTTTGTGCAAATATTTGATCTTTATACTTAATAAGTGCTTATTTAACCTAGATTGCTATTACATTTTTTATTAGTAAATGGAGACATGAGTATTTAACATTCTAGATGAAAAACAACTAAAATGTCTTGGCAGAAGAAACTAGGACATAAACGGAGTTCCGATCTCTAACAATTAAGATGACTTGCTCCAGAACATAGAAAATGTATGAGATGAGTCTCCAAGTAGAAATCTAACTAACAAGAAAACTTGTCAGTGGAATGAAAAGGTCCATATAAAAATCTAAAATATAGAAAATGCCCTAGAGCTTACGAAAAACCAAGAGAAAACTAAGCTCAGTTCATGTAAAATTATTGAAACCTAACCAAATCCGAAAATTGGAGGCAGCATTCCAATCTTCCTTAGTTGTCTTGAGGGACTTGTCCCTATTCTCGGTATCTGGTTTGATGGAGTGGATCAGTAATCACATAATCATTCTATTTTCCAAATCCCTAGGTGTTAAAATTGTGACTATTTGATGTTGGAAGATATGGGAGGTATGCTGTTCCCTTACCTTTGATTGTTAATGTGGCTAATTAGAACAATTGAAGATAGGGCACTTTATATAATTACCCTACAAACATCAGAAATGACATTGATGGCCAAAAAAATTGGGTTGTAAAAATATGGAAAATTGGTTGGAAAAAAGGGTCAATTGCATGGGATTACTGTGCACAAAATCAACACCCATTTCCAAACTTTATTAGGATTTTCTTTCGTTCTTTCCTTTTTTTTCCTATTTGAAAAACATTTTTTTAATTGGGAAAAATGAAACTTTTTAATTCATCATATTTATATATGTGAATTTTTAATTAAGTGTGATTTTTTATTAATCAAGTATTTGATATGTGTCGTTTTATTGTAAATATCTATGTAGTTATCTCCTCATATAGTTCTCATGCACTAAGTTATGTTAATTAGAAAAATTGTGAACTAAGAAACCGAAATTTATTTAATTCTTATTGTAATGCAGCCATGGGGATACGTTGTATATTTTAATTTTTCAAGATGGTGAGTTTGTAGGGGAAAGTGACATAGATGGAAATGGAGGCCTTTACAAGTGGATATCCCTATTGACTTCATAAACCAATATGCATTAGAGTTATGCATTTACTCTCTTTGATATACTTTCATTGTTTTTGTGTAGAGTTGGAACTCTAGTGTTTTATAGTTCCAAGTCCGTTATGTTTATTTCTATGAAGAGTTCCATTTGAATTGTCATGAGAACAACTATACATGTGCGAATAAATATTTTGGAAATTGGGTATAACTGACACAGATATATTTCTGTTGATCACAACATTAATGCAATGATGGGCAATACTATAACTGTAAAAGTGTAGTAATGTGCATAATTGCGTAGTTTTGTGCCTCTTATTTAACATTGATGCACTTATTACTTTTTTAGGCATATTCTGCTATGTTTAATGTCCTTGGTACATGCATGTTTCTGTAGATCACGGCACTGATGCAATGATCGGCAATGTTATTACTATATGGTGCAGTGATGTGATATGGGGTGATTTTGTGACTCTCACTTAACATGGATGCATTGACTACATTTTTAGGCATATTTTGCTGACTATACTGTCTTTGGTACAGGTAATTTTGTTTAGATCACGGCACTCATATAGTGAAGGTCAATACTAAAACTACATAAATGTAGTAATGTGCACATGAGGTGCTTTTGTGACTCTCATGTAATGTAGATTTACTAAATGCATTTTTAGCCATATTTTGAGGACTATAACGCCCTTCAAACTTTGTTGAATAGTAGATTTACAATTACATAATGTCACAAGTTAGATTGTGCCCTTTTTAGCAAACCCTGATCAACTTCTAATCCATATGAACTAAAAAGATTGAAAACATAAATAGGAACGCGGTCTGATCGAGAGGGTCAAGTTTCGATCAATTTCGAATCGATTTGGTCCATCACTATACTCGTACTGCGATGGCTATATCATAGTGGCCTAGTTGCAGCCCCCATGAACCAATACCCTTTGCTAGTGAAACCTAAGTTATAGCGTATTATTTCGAGGCTAGACAGTAGTTTAAAAAGCCATCGGTTGTGCTTATTCTAAGTTACATAGCATTACAAGTTAGATTTGGCTACATAGCATTACAAGTTAGATTTGGCCCTTCTTTGGCAAAACTCATTCAATCTCTAATCCAAATGAGCTAAATAGACTAAAATCATAAAAAGGAATGCGGCCTGTTCGAGGAGGTTAAGTTGCGGTCAATTTCGATTCGATTCGGGCCATCACTGCACCGGTACTGCGACGGTGGTATCATAGTAGTGTGGGTGCGGTGATGGTGCTTCGTGTTGAATCTCTGCTCCAAATTTCACCCACATGAACCAATCCCTTTTCCCAGCCAAATCTAAGTTATAGAGCATCATTTTGTGACGGACAATAGTTTGAAATGCCGTCGGTCATACTTACTCTAAGTTACATAACGTCACAAGATAGATTGGGCCTTTCCTTTGCAAAACTCGGTCAAGTCTGATCCAAATGAACTAACCAGACTAAAAACATTAATATGAATGAAGCTTGATTGTGGGGGTTAAGTTGTGGTCAATTTAAATTCAACTCGGGTCATCACTGTACCCGTACTGCGATGGTGGTATCATAGCGGCATGGGTGCAGTGATGGTGCTCTGTGTTGAATCTCTGCTCCAAATTTCATCCACACAAACCAATCCCCTTTCCTAGCCAAACTCAAGTTATAGAGCATCATTTCGTGGCCAGAAAGTAGTTTGAAGCGCCGTCGGTCGCACTTACTCTAGTTACATAACGTCACAAGTTAGATTGAGTCTTTGCTTTGCAAAATTCGTTCAACTCTGATCCAAATGAACTAAACAGACTGAAAACATTAATATGAACGCAGTCTAATTGAGGCGATCAAGTTGTCGAATCGATTCAGGCCATCACTGCTCCTGTACCGCGATGGTGGTATGATAGCGGCATGGTTGCAGTGATGACTCTCCGTCTTGAATCTCTGCTCCAAATTTCACCGTAATGTACCAATTCTTTTTCCCAGCCAAACCCAAGTATAGGACAATATTTTGGAGCAGGACCGTTTATGAAACCCCGTCGGTTGTGCTAAATCTAAATTAGATAATGTTATAAGTTAGATTTGAACCTTTTTAGCAAAACTCGATCAAACTCCGATCTATATTGTCTAAAATCATTGAAAACATACTTAAGAATGTGGTCGTATTGAGTATGTCAAGTTGTGGGCGATTTCGAGTCGATTTGGGCTATCGCGACCTCATACCGAGACGGTGGTATTATAACAGCTTGAGCGCAGTGATGGCACTCATTATTGAATCTTTGCTCTAAATTTCACCCTGACGATCCAATTTCCTTTCCAAGCAAAACCCAAGTTATAGCACACTATTTTAGGGTAAGACTGTATATGAGACGCCGTCGGTCGTGTTAAGTCTAAGTTATACAACGTTACAAGTTAGATTGGGCTCTTCTTAGCAAAACTCTATCAATCTCTCATCATATGAACTAAACACATTGAAAACATAAGAACTCAGTCTAATTGAGTGTATCAAGTCACGGTCAATTTCAAATCGATTCGGGCCATCACTGTACTCCTACCGCGACGGTGGTCTCATAGCGGTATCAGTGCAGTGATGGAGTTCCATGTTGAATCTATGCTCCAAATTCATCCGTACGAACTGTTCCAATTTCCCTGCCAGACCCAAGTTACAACACATTATTTTGGGGCTAGACAATATACAAAACGCCGTCAGTCATGTTAAGTCTAAGTTACATAAAATTACAAGTTAGATTGGGCCCTTTTTGGAAACATTCGATCAACCGCTAGTCCACACTAACTAAACACATTGAAAACATATTTAGGAACATAGTATAATCGAGAGGGTCAAGTTGCGGGTGATTTTCAATCGATCCGGGCCATCACAGACCTATGCTGTGACGGTGGTATCATAGCGGCGTGGGTACAGTGATGATGCCCAGTGTTGAATCTTTCGCCCAAATTTCAACCCGTACGAACCATTCCCCTTTCTCAGCCATACCAAAGTTATAGCACATTATATCAGGGCCGGACATTACACAAAACGCCATCGGTCGTGTTAAGTCTAAGTTACATAAAGTTACAAGTTAGATGAGGCCCTTTTAGCAAAACTCGATCAACTTCTGATCCACATCAACCAATCACACTGAAAACATAAATAGGAACATGTTATGAGCTTTTGTGTCACATTTCGATCAATTTCAAGTCGATTCGGGCTATCACTGCACTTGTGCCGCGACGGTGGTATCATAGCAGCATGGGTGTAGTGATGGGATTTTCAGATGGATTTTGGGGTCTTCCTTTGACTAGGATGTACCCAATCAATTTCTCTACCGTAGGAACTTATTTGAACTCATTTAAGCACGAGAAATATATAAAATGCTCTCAGTGGTGACATTTACAACTTAGTAACTAGTTACGCGTTATAACGTAAAGTGATGGCCTAACCTCAGTGGTTAGCTTTAGTTTGCACCTCCAATATTATTAGATGTATTGAAAACATGTATGGGATGCTGTACGATTGAGCGTGTTGAGTTATATTCAACTATGACGTGATTTGGGCCATCACGACACCCCTACTACGACAATGTCATTATGACGACATTGGTGCAGTGATAAGCTTTTCCGATCTATTTTGGGGACCTCCTTTCACCAACATGTACCCAATGAGTTTCCCTACTGTACCCATCTTATTTTAACACATTCGAGCACGGAGACTATATGAATTGCCTTAGGTAATGCTATTTACAAGTTAGTAAATAGATATTGCAAGTTCGTAAAGTGATGACAAAAACTCATTCCTTCGTGCCTCCAAAAATTTTTAAAATTTTTACGTATTTTAACATTTCTAGTGCAATTTTATTTCCAAAATTTTATAATATAAAAAAAATTTTGGGGCGCTACCCTAGAACTCCTAGGAAGGGGGCTCAGCTCCTTTCCAACCCCAGCTATTTTTTTGCTAAATCCAGCTCAATTCTATACAAAAATCTTAGGTTCGTCCCTACTTTCTTTCATCATGGCACACAAAAATGTTTTACTCTACCACATTCCACTGTGTTTGTAGTGTTTGAAAAAGAGAATGTACAGAAAACACAAAATGTCGCAAAATGTATTTACCCTTATTTTCTAGAATTTCCTCTGCATTATGAACTATAGCAACATGTTAGTCTTTACAAACCCCTGTACAAAAATATCATCATACTAGATTGCAAAAGTCTTTATAGAAATTTTAGCAGAGTTTCTCTTATATTATGTACTTATCCAACCTGCAACAGATTACATATTCTCATACGTCAATATATACATAAGTAAGGACACTAAGTATTACAATGCACTACTCTATTAAAGTGTTAAAACATTCTTCAAATTAATGTACATGATAAACAAGAACTTTTGACCATTATTCAAAACTTTATATCCATTGTATGATGCCTAACAGATTGCAAAAAAGCCCATTCCAGAGTAGAAGTGATTTTGCAAAAGCTGCTCCGAGAATTGTATTGCACCTGCAAATAAATGGACTGGTATCATTCTTCAACACTGGAACCATTTTTCTATTGGTAGTTTTTCATATCTTCTTTAGAAAATTAATAATCATTTATTTCCTTTTCATATCGAAAATCAAGCATATAATATGGCAACCCTTGATTGCTTGTAATTATGAATTACAGGATGTTCATGAAAGGCATAAAATTCAGGAATACATGAAAGCTAATAATTTCAAAGTATGGATTGGTTGATTGTATAATCGTGCAAGAATGCTTCTAAAAAGAATGAATGATTATAGGAGTACAGAAATACTTATGAGCAAGAATACATGACTACAATGTAGGAATACAGGAATTGGTGAAGGATAATAAGCATGCAACTAATTAGTGAAGGGTAATAAGCAGGCAATTGCTGACCAATGGGAGATTTTTTGCCTCAAAAATAGTACATAGAAGAGCAAAAAACACAGCTATATTATGATCATCTAATGTTGACTTCTTATTGCAGGTCCTCATCTTTCTTGTTTTAATGGCAATATATCCCTCATGACTATTTTCATTTTTTCCCCTTATTATTATTATTATTATTATTATTATTATTATTATTATTATTATTATTATTATTATTTTATCTTCCTCTAAAATACCAGCCATAGATTAATATGTGGTGCCTATTTTCTTATTTGGGCTACTATTATTTTCTTTTTTTGGGATCAATTCTATTCCTGGGCATGTCAAAGCTGAATAATAGTTAGAAGAGTATTTGTTGTTTTGAGGTTCAGTTTAGAATGAAATTAGAATTGAAGTAGTTAATTCTTTTTTTTTCTTTTTCAATTTTTTGGCACCTCCTAGATGTGCATTAACATGACTGATAATAGCCAATTTTTTTTTTTGGTTTTCAAAAAATAAAATTCAAAGATCAAAAACATTTATTAAAAAAAATCTAAATTAAAAAAAAAAAGAAATGACCATAAATTTCACCGGATTCTATTATATATAAATATAGAAATGGTTTGTTGGTGGAGAGAAAAAAAAGATCATAAATTTTGTTAGAACATAAATAATAATAACTTTTAAAGAAAGATTAAAAGAATTGTATAGGCAAAAAATAAAAATAAAAAAATAAAAACCAAAAGGCTCTAAGGCAGCCGTGCGCATACATTCCAAGGCAATGCGTTCCTTGGAAATTTACGTTACTGTTGCCTTGGAAAACGCTTAATAGGGAATCCTAATGGCTGGTTGATTTTATAGCCAAAACATGTTCTAATGCCTTGTAGCATTTAACAACATTTTGAAAGGGGGGAAAAATATACTACAAAGTAAGAATTTCCAAAATTGGCAACTGAAATTTCCCACCCAAATCTAAAAATAGACTATCCTACTTTAAGATATATATAGATACTAAAAGTAATTGGACAGGCGGTGCTTTTTGTTTTTTTTTTCTTTCTCTCATCGTAATGGTTTTTCATTTGCTACATTGTGTTCTATTATATGCTTAATTAATCTAATATGCACTGGTGTATTCTAGTATTGGTGTCTTGCCCCATATTTTCAAGAATTCTACATTATACGAGCATGTTTCTATGTTGCTTCAAGACTATTGTGTTTTCCTATTTTGTTTGTATGTGATGTTAGGTACACCGATGTTAGAAATATCGATGACATCTAGATGTATTTATTTTAGTAAGACGCATACAAGGTTTTTTTGGTCTATATTATACCAGTTTATCAATTATGTACTTTAATTTTCTTTGATGGGTAAGTCTTTTTACAATGGCAGCAATCCTCCTTATCACATTTCTCCTTTTCAATTCAATCCAACTAGCCTTGAATGTCTATTCTCCTCATTTACATCATGATCTTAAGGCACCGATTCAAATCATGCCAACTTCCAAAGACATCATCACCTAATTGTCCAATTTGATGCATGTTTGAAATTTTAAATAACTTGCAACAAAAGCAAAATATTCTATAAGCCCCAAAACATTTTTAGGCATTGAAAAATCAACGAGAAGTTAAGGGCCCCTTTTGTTTGGCGTTTTCATAGGGTTTTCTATTTTCATTCTTTGAAAACCCTGAGAACGTGTTTTGCTCATCGTTCTCGAGAATCCGTTCTAGAAAATGCTCCTTTAAATTAATGAAGAAAAGTGAGAACAAAAAAAAGCACGTTCTCACCGGTCTCTAGTCAAATTGCCCAAAACGCGGTACCTAGCGTTCTTCTTGTGAACACAACTTTCTTGTATCTGTCTCTTTCTGTCTGTCTGTTCTCTCTCTCTCTCTCTATCGCACTCACTCTGAAATCTCTCTCTCTCGACCTCTCACTCTTACGACTAGGGTTTGTCTCACCCCCATATCTACAAATCCTTCTCGTCGCTCGTCGGATCGGTGTGCTTGGCCACGCCAATAGCCGTAAGTAAGGTTTCTTTGCCCCAGTTTTAGGTCAACTTCTACAAAATTTGGACAAGGATTTTTTTTTTTCCATTGGAAATCAGATGTGAAATTTTGAGAAGCAGCCAAGAAGCAGTAGTCGGTTGTCTGAGCAGTCGAGAAGCAACAGCAGTCACCCACAAATTTTGTCAATTACACACTCTAGGTAATTTCGTTATTTGTTTATCAGACTTGGTGCTTGTTTGGGAGATCGGACGATCTCCATATTGATTTTCTGGGTATTCTTCTTTTGTGCTTGTAAAACATGAGTACTAGTTGTGGGTATTTGTTTGAGTTTTTGCATAAAATGTACAACTTTCTGATATGGATTTCTTTGATTCTTGGGTATGGGTTCAAGAAAAGGACGATTGGAATGTTTTGGGGAAGGTCTAATGAAAGTGATTTTGGTTATAAAAAAATGGCTTAAATTTTTTATCATTGGTTTGTGAATGATATATGTGTTTCTTGATTATTTTTCTTGCTCTTGAGATTAGGGATTGGGGATGAAACAATTTTAATATAATTTGTGAGAAACTGTTATCTGTATTTAGCAATCTGCACAAGTCTTTACACCTTCAAAAGTGGTGATTTGATGCTTGAAATACAAGTGAAGATGATGATATTTTAGAGATCGTCTCGTGGATCTTAAAACGAATATTTGGTTTATTTTTGTATTTTTGGATATATATATGTATAAATTTGTTTTTTGTTATAAATCTATTTTCGTAATATAAATATGTTTGTATAAGCTATTTTTGTTTTTTGGTTATATAAGTATAAATACAACCTCTTTACTCTTTGCTGTAACAAAAATCCATCACTGTTCTTAATGGAAAAAGTTGTCACTGAGAAAATCCTTGAGAAAGCATATAGATTGCAACATTCTCCTATTTTTGTTTCTGCAGATTTTTGGTATTGGACAAAGTTACAGTAGGAGAACTTGCATTGGAAAGATTGATTTTTCTCTTTGTCGGACTTAAAGAACCTCTCTGATCATGAGAAGAAAAGGAACTTCTATATTAAAAGCATCCAACAACTTCTATATCATAGTTGCTCTAGCCTAGTCTTCATATTCTGAAACTGATGCGTGATTTTTTTCATTATCATAGTGTGAAAAGTTTCCTTCTCAATGCAAGTAACCAAACAATCATTCAGCCACATTGATCACCCATTTGATTGCGTAGCCGACTTTTAACCACACTCATTGCTGAAAATGCTCTTTCAACAGTTGTTGTAGCAACAGGAAGAATTAAAGCTAACTTTACAAGCAAATACACCAATGGATATACAACATTCTTTGGTGTTTGGAATAATTTTTTGCAAGACCACCAAGTCTATTCACATCTAAAAATTGACTATCAAATCGAACATTAATTATATAAGTCTCCAAGTGATTACCAAGTGCCATCAGATTAACTTCAGAAAATTCAGATGAGTAAAATTGAGCAAGTTGAACCAGTTTGTCGTTATCAAAATCATCGAAAGAATCTACTGGATTTAAACACGCCACACAATCAAGTAACTCAGTATTTACCTCTGTTAAATGATTGTTGAGCTCTTGAAGTTGTTTGTCTATCACACAATAGAAGAGTTCAATTCTATAATAATGCATATTGGTATGCTAAACGGCATTACGCCTTGAACGCCCTGTAACAGCATATTTATCATTCATGTCTGGAATTATAATCTCATGCTTATAAAAAAAAGAGGATATCTCATCAAGTAATGATTCCCATCTATCATCTCTTATTGTTTGGAAACGTTGTTTGGATAATTTAACGAAGTTCATAGCATTTAGGATATCCTGATCTTTTCTTTCCAATGCTTGTGACAACTCATTTGTAATGGCTAAAATATTTTTCATCAAATGCAAGTTACATACAAACTTATAAGATTGAATTAAACTCAGTAATGCCAAGGCCTCACCTTTTTGCTCTGAACTTTTACCATCTTCCTCAACAATTTCTAGTACATCGACAACTGATGAATACAAAACAATTAAATTTATCAATGTGCCATAATGTGAACCCCTTCTTGTATCACGGGGTCTTTGGAGACTACTTTCTTGGTTCAAACCACGTCCACCAGTAATTTCCCATTTACTCAAGGCCTCAAGAACTCTATTTGCTTGCTTTTCTCTTAAAATATCTTAATGTTTGCATGATCCTCCAACAACATTCACAACATTAATAAGAGAATTGAAAAGAAGAGCAATTTGACTGTAACTTTTTGCAACCGCTACAAGAGACAACTGGAGTTGATAGGAAAAACAATGCACATAAAAAGCAAATTAATTCTCTCTTAAAATATGACTTTTCAGACCATTGAATTCTCCTGTCATGTTACCAGCTCCATCGTAGCCTTGACCACGTAATTTTGACCTACTTAATACATGCTTTGAGAACAATGATTCTATTACTACTTTAAGTGATAATGAAGTCGAATCACTAACATGAAGTATACCAAGAAATCATTCTATGACATTTCCCTCTCTATTCACATAACGTAACAAAATAGCCGTTTGTTCTTTCACAGCCACATCACGAGACTCATCAACTAGAATAGAGAAAAAATCATCTCCAAGTTCATGGATTACTAAATTGGTTGTTTCAGTCGCTGTTGGATTTACTATTTGTTTTTTAATATCAGAAGCAGTCAATTTATGATTTCTTGGAGCATTTTTCAGCACAACACTATTGATATTTTCATTATCCTTTGCAAGAAATTTAAGAAGTTCCAAAAATTTACCTTGATTTATTGATTTCTCTGACTCATCACGACCTCTAAATGCCAGCCCTTGACGAAGAAGAAATCGAACACAACGCACTGTTGTAGTCAAGCAGATTCGGTACTCCTTTCTATCTTGTTTAGATTGTCTAAAATAAAGAGCTTCAATATGTTGCTTTTGATTCATAGATCGGAAGAGCGTCGTGTAGATTTACTCCAAGCTTGGTTGTGAGAACTCATGGGGCCTCCTACATGAATATAAAGTCTTTCTTTCTTCTTCCAATTGTTGAATCCCTTTGAAACAAAAGATTCATCTCCATTTCGTGTCTTATTAATATCTCCCCCTCTCATAAGATAGAAACATAAACAAAATGCAACATCTTTTGCAATGTTGTACTCTAACCAATTTTTAAAATTCATCAAATCATTCTGGCTGAAAAGAATGGAGATCGGAATTTTCCTTGTTTCTTTTGTGGAAAGTGGTGCCCTTGAGGTTGACAGGGACCCTTAATAAATATGCTCGTCGAATTTCATCTCTATCATTAGGATGATAATCAGAAATACTCTAACTCTTGCTACCTCCTGCTTCACCATATGCTCTAATAACTGAATTTTCTTCTACTCTAACTCTTTTCACAAGAAATTTTTCCATTCCTATTTCCCAAACAAAATAGAGAAATTAATTATTAGAATTCAAAGAATTAATAAGTTAACTGAATCAGTAGAACTCATTGACCTTAAAATTTTTGGAATTTTGTAACTGGAAAATAAACCAGTAGGCAGTAGCTGAACTTTTAGTTAAAAAGAAATTTTAAAAAATAGGGAATGAACTAGATTACTAATAATTTACTAGAACTCATCACAAACATGACATTAGACATTAACTGATTAACACAATGATTTTTTCTTCTAATTTCTAAAATGAAAAATCACATAAACAAAAAACCTAAAACAACAAACAATTAATGAATCAAACATCATTTAAACATTTACAAGCAGCCCAAAATTTAACACTCCCTAAATTACCCATCCCCTTTCACAGTAGTTCAGCCAATCGATTGTTAAAAGAGCGAAGAAAAAAAGGAAATTACTTGAAATTGAACAAACTTGTTATCTGAACTTGAAGTGAGAAATTTGAAAATCCATGTTAACTTGTTGAATCTTGTCAAGGAATTCTAGACGAAGCAGTGCGACTTGTTGATTTCGATAGATTTGAGGATATAGGCTTGGGTTTTTTTTTGGTTGTACCGTTCACTTCTGCGGCTCTGCTTTAGAAATTTCGTCTAGACTTGTCCTTCACTACTTCAGTCAGAAAATTGGTAAACAGTGAGTCAAAGAATAGTAGATTAATTTCCAAGTTACAACATTGCCCCCCATATCCAATAGTATGATCCAAATATCAGACGTGTGCTCTTCCGATCTGTGGAAGTTGAATATTAATATTTTACTATGTTTCAAAAAAAAAATTTTTTTGCTGTGGAGGCCACTGCCCCCAGTGTGAATCTGCCATTGCAGCTATAGTTGTCTAGAAATCGGCCAAAATCGAAAAAAACAATGAGGGACGTACCTTGAACTTGAGTTAACAATTTAAAGGTGCATTGCCAAGGAGTGGATTTGGGTTTGGGAGAGAGCCGTCGGATTCTTCAAATGGCGTTGAGGATTTAAGGATTTTGGGGAAGAAAAACACCATAATAGGGAAGAGGATGGTAAATTTGTATTTTCTAAGATTTTTGATTTATTTTAACAGCCAAGATTTTGGATCAAAGTTCATTTATCTAAAATGTTTTGTCAGGTTTGGTCAACCAGCTAAAAACCCCTTTTTTTAGGGGGCTGAAGAAGGGGGTTCTGACCAGGAGTGGGGGAGTTTTGGTATAAAATCCAAATTTTGAATTTTTTGTGGGCCCATGCCATTTTGGTTGAGAAATTGGGACTCACAAAGCCAAATTGGCATGCCACATGTGATGTTGGGGCTCCTACCCAAGGCCCTAATGTTTCAATAGAAAAATTGAGCAGAGGATACCGCTCTTTTTCTAGACACTAGTTGTGTCACGTGCTTTGCATGTGTTTTTTGTTGTAATTTTTGTAAATATTAGTGATAGTATGTAATGAAATGAATAATGAATAAATATTAATTAAATAATAGAATTAATAGTCCTGATCTCCTGTCAGATACCTATGTAGAGAGAGATCATTGAGAATGTATCGATATCAAGTTGATGAGTAAACACTTTTGTCATAGGAAACACAAAACCAACACACGAATGTAATGTCACGTTCTTCAATTTTAATTAAGCATCAAATTCTCTATATTTTGCGTTACATGTAGATTTTTTTGTTTAATTTGAATAGAACTTTATTGAACTTATTGTTTAATTAATACTACCTCTGTCCAAAAAAGATAGACCGGTTTTCTTTTTAAAAAGTATTTCAAATATTAGTTCTTTTATATACTTTATTTAATGTGTTTAGTTATAAAAAAATAGAATTATTAAAGTAGAATAATTAATGAATGAAAAGGTGTAATAGAGAAATGATGTTAGCATTTACTTTTTCAATACTATTAAATAAACTTTTCCTGGTCTATGTGAAAAAGAAATAGAACTAGCTTTTTGAGACAGAGATAGTAGAACTTAGTTGAATTCACATAAATGCAAGTGAACTGAATTAATTATTAAAATGGTAAAATGTAATGGCATTTAATTTAATCTAATTTTATTGAATTCACTTATCAAATTTAGGAAAACGCTTATTTCCCTGACTTGTTTACTTGTTGGGTCACTTGGTGTGTCTAAACGTGATTTTTTTGCCTATAAAATGTCCAACCTTGTTTTCAAATCGTAATGGCAATAAATAAATAAATAAATAAATAAATAAATAAATAAATAAATATACACAGAGAGAGAGAGTCATCCAATAAGTAAGTAGACAAGGTAAAGTAGCACATCTCTAAAATTTAATATTTATTATATTCAGTTTGATAGGAGAACAAACTCAAATTGAATTTTGTCACGTCAGATCAAGTTATAAATCATATCACATCCTGCCATGTCATAAAATTAGTCTCATAAGTAACATATCGTAAGTTCTATATCAAAATTCCTATAAATATTACTTTTGGGCTCGAACGAACTAATTCAAAAATATTGGGATCTTCAGAAAAAGTATAAAGAAAAATTTTAATAAATATTTGTGATAATTTTATGAGCAGTATGTTTATAACTTAATCTCAGTTGTTAATTCATATTAAAGTAGACGTTGAATCTTTAATTTAACACTTGTATAGCATATTTTTCGACTTGAAAATAATATTATAATTATAAAAAAATGAAAAGAAGCGAATACTTAAGCAGTCAAACAAATATTGTGGCATTTTGATTCTGATAGCCTTTTCAAATCAAATATTTTTTGTGTAGTGAAACAGTCAATTCCAATAGGATTATTAGTTATTTGCTGGATTTATTCGGGACATTTTTCCAATAAGTGATTTATATGAATCATTGATCTCTCTTTCATGGAGTTTCTCCCTTATATTCATAGAGTTACATATGAAAAAAACAAAAAGATACAAAAAAAAAAGGAAAAGGAGGACGAAAATATGAATAGTGAAAAGAAAGTGACTCTTTTAATAACGTAGATAAATGGAGATTATACAAGAGAATGAACTCAAATTAAAAATTATGACAAACCATATATCATAACTCTTTTTTAAAACGATCTGAACATATCAATGGTTAATTAATCCATTGCATGTCCAAATAAAACATTATCATATTTCCTTTTACCGACATATGTTCCTACTATATTGGTTCCATAAAGATCTAATTGTTAATTCTACATTAAAAGTTCTTTATATAGATTGTCAAAAAGTTCATATAGATATATCAATAGGACTCAAATGAACTAATTTAAAAGTATTGAGACGTTGAGAAAAATTAAAAAGAATAAAGCAAAACTTTCACTTTACATCTTTAAGATAATTTTAAGAACGATATGTTTATAATTTGCTTCCATTTATTAACTCGTATTAAAGTATGAGTTGAGACCTTTAATTTGACATAAATATTGCCTATTTTTTGATTTCAAAATAATATCATAATTATCAAAAGACTGAAAATAAGTGGAAATTCCTTAAATCATAAACAAACAAGCCACAACAAAAAAAAAATAATAATAAAAGGAATAAGCCGACCAAAGTGTGAACAGTAGCAATCCCTTTCACTCTTTTATACATGTAGGATAGGATATATTCTTGTTGCAATAGTGGTTGGTCTACACACTGCGTGAAACAAGATCCTTATGTATGGTCATCAACTTATTTCAATGGTGCATTATATCAGTTATCTTTCTTATGGCAACTTGTAGAGATTGATCTTGAAAAGATTACTGTTAGTGCTACTGAGCTCCCTTTGACATTTAGCCAGTCCAAAGGTCTATAAGGATGCCCTGCGGTACTAAGGGCATCTCAAATGGTCTCTTATATTTGGAGGATTTCCCCAAATTTAGGAGATCATTTTACTCCAACCATCCCCTATAACTTCCTTCAAATATAGGAGAGGTGAATAGTGTTCTTCCAAATTCCACTATATTTGAGAGAGGTGATATAATTACAAAAATGTCATTCTTTTATTTACGAAAGTGCCATTAGTTTAATTATAACAACACCATTTGTAAATTAATTTCGGTTTTTAAAACATAATTGTTCTAATTTTGAGGTTCAATTTTTTTAATACTGTTACTTCCGATCTTTTTAGAATTCAAATGTTACACATATTTTAATTTTTATTAAATATCATTATTGTAATTTAAAATTTAGAATAAGTGAAATTTATTTCCAATAAAAATGATACAAACACGGTAAACTTAACAAATAACAAGCTAAGTTTGTTAATAGCGATGACAAACAAATATTTGGCTCCTTTTGAGGTATAAATTATTTAACCTTAACTAGTTATAATTATTATACAAATTAAGAATGGTTTTAATTAAATAAAAATATTATTCCTATTATTACTCAATTAAAATAAATAGAAAATAAAAAGAAAATACATTTCCCTAAATATAGGGGAAACCATTGGAGAGCAACAATGATTTCTCCTATATCTTGGAAAGAAGTTTCTCCTAAATATAGGGGAAACCCCTTGGAGATGCTCTAATGGGACAAGTAAGTTACACCAGTGAAGACACATACGTTACTAATATGGTCATTTGAGAAACAAGGTTCTCATGACATTGGTAGATGGATTTTGAAGCAAATCATTACTATATATGGTTTGACTCGTGGTCACGTGAATATGGTAGACCTGATATCAAAGAATACTTCTAGTTGAACAAAAGACAGGACAAAGAATTTGACAAAATAGATATGTAGCCTGTTGGTGACAGTTCGCAAGGAGCTGACCTGGCCTTAGAACCAGGGTCCCGATCAAGAATTTATGTCTGATTTGGAATTAATGACCGAATAGAAAATTATTAAAAAAACCACCTTATATGGCGAAATAAAGAACAACTTTAGATAGGTACATTTTGGCTGATCAGAAATATCCGATCAGAAAAGGAGGATCATAAGAGCCGGACCAGAAAATGAGGACCAAAATTGCCGGAGCAGAAAGTGTTTCTGAACCAGCATGGTCCAGATTACCTTGCATCTGAGATGAGGATGGAGCACCTAGATAACACAGGAGGCGGTTGATAGTTGATGGCCCTTATTAAGACAAGAAATGAGAACATGTACTTTCACATATACTAAGCAAAGCTCTTGTCTGAACTGAACATGTTTAATTCCCGAAGGACCCCGGAGCTCGCCTAGAAATATGGGCTCTAGGGTGCCATTTAGGAGAGGCCTTTTTGCCTAAATAAAGAAACTAGATAGAGAATTTTTTGCAATACAATCTACCAATCCCGAACACGGCTCCTGATCCATCTAATCCGACCTAATGTCCGAGTCCTCTCTCTTTTGACAAAGAGAGACCCTCATCCACTCACACATTTATTGTTGAGATCGGAAGAGCGTCCCAATCATAACCCTGCATTAACAATTGGCGTTAGAGGAAGGGCCTCATTTTTTGACGAGTAAGGCCCATGCTAGCATTTCAACTCACTCACGATCTTGTCGAAAGGATGGTCAAGAATCGTCCCGCGGCTGGTAACCATGATGAAAATCAAGTGGTTCCTCTGAATAACAGCACGACATTGGGGAAGGTAACCAGCATGGGCAAGTCAATCCGGAGCTGAGAGCTCTCCAAGCTTAAGTAGAGTTTTTGCACAAAAAAGTAGAAAGATTGAGGCAGTAGTGACCTCCACCACCAGCTTCAGACCTAGTGACCAGGGAGATAAGGTTTAATCAGCTCATTGAGCAGTCCAGACACTTGGAGCTCAACCGGGGCAAACTCAGATTCCTGCTGTCTCTCACAGTTGCGTAGAGGAGAATCGTCCACCTGGTCCACGTAAGGAAAATGTAAGGCCTACCAGTAGTGTGTTTCATAGACTGGGACGGGACAGGTCGAGAAGCAGTGGGCCAGATCCTATCCGATCTCGCAGCCTCAACAAAGTAGATCTCATTATTCCTATAAAGCGGGTCACCAAAGAAATGGACGAGCCCAGCAGCAAGGGGAAGGGCCACTCAGAAAATTGCCTACTGGAGAAGTTGAGAATAAGGTGAACTGGCTCAGGAGGTGAGTGGCTAAACAGATCGGA
>CAVNYN010226974.1:0-29195 GCA_963692815.1 Nyctanthes arbor-tristis
CCCTTTGCAAGTTTTTCTGGGTTGCATCTGGATCCTGACTTTGTGGAGATCCCGTCACTGGTTTTGGAAAATTGGTATGAATCAATTTAAATAGAGTATAGATTTGTGTAGAGGAGACTCATCTACATATGCTAACTCCTAAGTATTTTATTTAGGTGTTATGAAAGTCGCTCCCTAAGACTGATATCGGGTTTCCACGAGGTAATTTTGATGTCATTTCCTTTCTTTGTCTTGGTGACCATTTTCTGAAAGTGAGAAAAGTTGTACAAGAGCACATTATTATATTATAATTTACTATAAGCATGGGGTTCCCACCCTCTCCATGCGTACATGTCCCTCTTATGTTGAATTCCCGTTGCACGTAGCTCTGATTATTTTTTTAACCCTGGGATACAAAAAAGTGTTTTTTGTTTTGTTCTATTAAGCAGAATGTGAAAAATATATTTCGCTGGGTGATTTTGCTGATTTTTACTGAGACAATTTATGGATATAGGATATCACAAAGCCCCTCAAAGATGAAATTTGCAAATCACTTAAGAGATGGCGTGTTTCATTCTCAGCTTTGAAACTGAAACAGGAAATTCTTTATTGTAAGTTCAAATTTGTCTTTACTTAAAACTTCAACCATTTTTTCTCCTCTCTAGCACTATAGCTTGCGGACGATTGTAAAAAGATTTTCATAGTTGACAATGTCTTATTTGATACTGCAAATAATTGTTTTCAGGTCTCTTTGATCAAATTATTCATTCCACAGAAAATGTAGACATGATTGGGTTATTCAGGCATCTCCATGCGAAGGTATTTGGTTTAAATGTTCCTAGTAAACAAAGTAAGCTTAATGCTTAATGTCCTGACCTTGCTATTGGAATGAACAGGTTATGTTAGGATTGCCAATGTTAGAAGGAACAAATCCAGCCTCTTGTTTTCCTCGTACAGCTATTGGCTACCAAGCTACCTGCTACAGTAGGATCTGGAGTGAGGTTTGTGTTACCCTGTGCCATATTCTTGATTACAAATGGTGATTTGCACCCTTTCTTTTGGGTGGCCTCAATACACTTGATACATTTACAGGTCTTTGCGGCCGATATATTTGCCACAAAATTTAGTGACGACATCTTCAGCCAACATACAGGCATGCATTTCAGGAACAAGGTAATGAAGTTGAAATATGCATTTCTTCGAAAAAAACATGTTCAATGCACCATTCCATATAGCTAAATTCTACTCAAAAGTAGAATGTCTGGTCTGTTATGTAATCATTATGTAAGCTACAGAGTGCTTTATTCGTTGCATATTGTTCTAAATAGTGTAATGTGACAGGTATTGGCTCCGGGTGGATCAAAAGATCCTCTTGAATTACTAAATGATTTTCTTGGACGCGAGCCATCAATACGAGCATTTATAGACAGCAAAGCTGACTCAGTCTAGTATTTTTGCATCATCACTAGAAGTCTAAAGCAGGATGATGTTCCCCCAGCGAATGCTGCAATTTTGGTTGTTGAGGAAAAAATTATGATGTATAGTTTAAACATTGAAATTACGAGTATCAGAATAAGCTTGAGGCCGATGTGTCATATTTACACTATGTTGCAATATTTATCACTTTGATCCCAAAGAATGAATGCACGTTACAGGGCCTTATTTTCCTTGAAAGTGTTATATTCTGGATTCTACATTTTATGTGTTGTATATATATCATTTAGTACACCGAAGTAGATGTAGCCAACTTTTGTGACTCCTCTCTTTTCTCTTTCCATGTGGTTCAACCACGAATGTTAAAATAAAAAAATAATAAAAATTATAATATGAATGTCTAGTCAAGGAAATTTTTAGAATTCAACTGAACCGAGCTTTGCTAATATCCTAGACATTTTACTTGAAAGAATTTTTGGAAGTTCTACAAGAAACCCAGTGCCTTCTACATTTTTATATGGAAGAATTTAGACACCAAGAAATTCTATTCACCAAACAAACCTCAATCCAAGAATAATCATGCACAAAGCTTCAAAATTACACCCAACAGTCCCTATTTCTTCTAAATCAACTTGTATTTAGAAGTCATCCTCTCTATGATGATATCAAGGTTTGCTTCTGTGGAGAATCCTCAGCCTGCAAGCTCTTGTAGTAGTTCACCAGTACTTGCCATCCTCCTGGACACATAAATCCATCAGGTGGATTTTCACCATTTCTTGCGTATGTCCTCATCTGCAAAATACACAAGAAAAATTTACATGAAACATTTGCGTATCGGCAACAAGGTAGCGTTGGGCATGTTTGTCTTTCAACACGTAGAACAGTAACAAGAAGCTGAGCACTATTCTTTTGTTAATGCTCTCTCTCTCTCTCTCTCTCTCTCTCTCTCTCTCTCTCATATTCATGTGAAAATGTTTTCACGACACTTCCAGCCACTCTTTAAAGTAACAGATCACTACGCAGTTAGCAATTGAAGAACTCATCCTTTTGTTCTGATTCTCCTAAGCCTTCTGTATTACATGCAATTCAGTATTATCTTGTACCACAAATCTGATGGCTTAACATTCTTAGAAATTTCTATAACATTGGACGAATAACAGCCAAGCATGGAGTCAAAATTTTATACTTACCTTGGTTCCCGATATGAAGAGAAATTCATTAGCACGTGAAGGGTCAAAAAATGCCATCTTCTGTTCTTTAGTATCGTATGCAGCTACCTGCAATATTGCATGAGAAAATACAGAACTTGTTATAGTTCCATGAAATAAACATTAGATTTATGTCAAACCAGCATGAGTTAAACTGTGAGCATTTGAATTAATTCCAGAAGGAAGCATATAAAACAGTAACAGGCTTCAGATGTGAGACAAATAGATAGAATACCTCGTTTGAGTTGAAGAGGCAATTCAATTGACTCACTTTAGAGTCTATTATACATCCATTATGTTTGACTTTATATTTTACAGATGCTAAGGACTCAAATTAGGTGTGTTTGGTATGACAGACTAGAGCACCAGGCACAGCAATTTGCCCAGACAAGTTGGCTAGGCTTTTTCTAGAAAGTTTTCTTCTTTTTCTTGAGACAGCTTGGTAAAAGGTTTTATGTTTCAAGCTCTATTGCCTCTTTCAGAAGTGCGAGCCAACTCACGAGTTTTTGGCTCTCGAGCTGGATCACCATCTATATAAATGACAACAGCCATGATTAAAGAAAAAAGGGTTCTTTGTTGCATAATAGAGTTCAATATTATGCAAGAAACATGCCAATATATCTAGCAGGATAACAAGACAACAAATAGTGAATTTGCTTGAAGGAGACCATGATACGTGCAAACTGAACCTGTCATCTATCATGAACATGGAAAATTTTGCCATTGCACCAAAAGTTGATACAGATTCACGGGTGCTCAATTTAGATTTATATTACTTCCTAAAATCAAGTAGCACGATTTGCGGGATATGGTGGTAAGGCAAATATGTAAGTCGTTCCAGATAAGACTAGAGCACACAGTATGTCGTTTACCCTGAATGGCAAGATATTTAACTTCTCCAGCCCAGGAGCCATGCTTAGCACCTTCTTTCCATGATCTGGATCATACAAGTCTCTCTTTTCTGTTGGATGGCCCATACCAGCAGGATCACGACCTACGATGTAGAAATTAGCACCGGCATTTATTCGTGCCTTTGCATGCCACTGTACTTCAGTTGGCCCGGCATAATGCATTGGCGAGGGGAAAATTGCCACAATCGTAGTCTCCGGATCAAGAACTCCGTCTTCTAATACCTAGGCAAGGATGAAAACCTTCTATAAATTTGAATAGCAAGTATGAGCTTTTCTATGAAAATTATATTCCTTCACATGCCCGTGATGGTAGTCTAAAAGTCCATCAATGAAATGTAAAGAAAAGGAATGAATGAATAAATCAATAAAGAATTTATATCCCAACAATAAGATATTTTCTTATCATGAGAAGAAAATGAACTGTATAATCAACTTATTGCCAAAGAAGTGAAAAAGAATTTACATAGCACGTAACATACAGAATTGTTAGGTGGTTCAGTTTCTTCTAGGTTAATTTTGCAAGCACTTGAGGTTCACTGTGTGTGCCACCGAATGGTCATATTACCTGGTGTATAAATTAAAGTGAGATCATGTTTGGGGGTAGTAATGAAACTATGCTAGTAAAATTACTCGTTTGAAAATTAGGTAAGACTTACTAATAGTATAACTTTGAATGAAAAATTCGCTAAAGGGTAACTTATGTCTGAATAAATTATGGATACAACATGTAAGCTTAGCCATACATGTTTTCGCTAAGGGCACAAGTTATCAACAACAAACCTTACTATGTTGTTCCATACGAACATCAAGTGGCACGTCATCAGCCTTTACAAAACCTCCTAAAGGATGAAGTAAGAGAATTGGATTCTTGTACCCACTTTCCAGAAGTCTCCTGCGGGTATCATTCATTAGCAATGCATGACCGTTATGCACAGGATTCCTTAGCTGAAAAGCAAAAACAGCATCCGCTTGACGTTTGTCAAATTCATCACGAAGTTGCTTTGGAGAAAGCCTGTAGTGATCAAGGCCATCATTGTATTTGATAGGCTCTAAAACTTCCAAATCTCCACCAATGAGCCAATTTCCAGCAGGAGTAATTACCTCCTCAACGTAAGGTAATCCTCGAGCTGTGGTTCCCCATGTTCTAGCAATTCTCTCTTCTTTGTTATGCTTGTATATTTCAATGCTGTCACCAAATATAAAAATGTCAGGTAGCACTCCAAAACCGAGCAGGTACGGCCAAACCTAAAAACCGACTATATAAGAGTTATTTTCAATTTGACCACTTGTCCTAGATTGTACACATTCTTTCGCTAGAACAAGGCACAAACAGCTGTCCTTCAGAGTAAAAGAAAAGAACTTGGAGAGGATTAGTTCTGATACATGAAGGATTTCACTATTAACTTATAATTATAAAGAATTAACAGTGCACAAAGAAATATCACTTTCACATACATAACTGCTGTTTCGGCAACATAAATTATGCATATGTAGTGTTTATCTTCCATCCGTTTAGATAAGTCAGTATAGGTTAAGGAGTCTTTAGTGGAGTGGTTCAAAGAAATTAACCCGTCTCAAGTCCAAGGTAAATGATTGAGTGAGTTAGTGATTAGTTCGTTTCTAGTAATTGTGCCACCCGCATTCCAAAATCAAACTTGGGACTCTTGTAATTAAGTCTCCACCCTCAAAATGATCCTTTTCAGATGCAATTTAGAGGGTGCAAAATTGGATAACCGGTCCACAAGTAGCATTGCAGGACTGATGTAGCATAAGTAGTCGTTTTACATGTCATGCCGGCGCAGAGCTACACGAGCGGGGTGATGAAGGCACCCCCTTGGATTTAAATAAATCCCTTAATACATGTGGTCCGTTATATTTAAGGTCCCTAAAGCATTTTTCTGGCCCCAACAAATACTTTGATACATTAAAACATGCATCCGCCACTGATACATTAAAACATGCATCCGCATACGCACAAGAAAGAAGAAAAACAGAGTGATTCTGGTTTAATGTACCAAGTTATGAAAGGGATACTAACCTTCTGAGAATTCCAACCAAATCATCATTAGGACAAATCAATGCAACATCATTAGACACCCCAATTTTTTCCTTAACCTCATCATCTATGGCCAGAACAATCGGAAGGGACATATTCACAACACTCCCATCTTTCATCCTTAAAAAATTGAAATGCAAACTCTGCAAATACTCATCTTCTCTCATGAACCCCTTTAGTGGGCTAGCCCAACCCTCACTCAGGACATGAAC
This sequence comes from Nyctanthes arbor-tristis, assembly GCA_963692815.1. Classification (NCBI taxonomy): domain Eukaryota; kingdom Viridiplantae; phylum Streptophyta; class Magnoliopsida; order Lamiales; family Oleaceae; genus Nyctanthes; species Nyctanthes arbor-tristis. The sequence goes on from CAVNYN010226974.1 coordinate 5,801, forward strand.
CCACTCAAGATCAATCTTTGTAAGCCTCACCTTTGGCATTGTTTCAGCCTCTGAAATTTTTGCAGCCCTTTGGCTTTCTGGCACCACAAGATCCACCAATGAACCCCCATCTAGCTCAATTAAAGAACTTTTCACTACAAGAGAACCCTTAGATAGATGAAGATGATAAAGAAGCCATTTTTTGATGAAAATGCACCAAGGGGGCAAATGAATTCGAATGGTATATGGGTTTGCTCTTAAATTTGGTTGTGTAATTGCATTTCGCGATCGTGGTATGTAACTGTGTAGTACTGGTGATGTGTAGTCTAATTGTTAGGGACATTTTTGGGCAAATAGTTAAGAATGGCAAATAGTTCTGTACTCTTATTTCTTGATGATAGCGAATGAAATTGTATAGGGATCCGATAAAAATGGGATGTTAAGAGTATGGTAGGAGGGGGTCTTGGATTTGGTGGACACAGTTTTTTGTGTGTTGGGGGAATGGGCATGAGGAATATAATGATTCCATGAACTGAAAAGATGTCCACAAGTTAGTCAATTCCTTTGTTAATGGTGGGGTGTAATCCCATTTTTGTTTCTACTTCTTTTGTTTCTACTTATTATTTTACATGTTGATATGCCCTTCTATCGTTTTCATTCAATATACATACCTTATTTTAGTATCAAAATTTTCTAGCATTCGCACTGAGTATTGTTATAAAAATTTCCCGTGACTGAATCCATACACTCATATAAAAGAGTGTTAAAAATTATTTATACAATTTAGTTGGTGGTTTTATTTCTCATTTCTTTATTTTTATAAATACAATCAAAGAGTAGTGTTCAAAAACTTGCCGGAAGCTCATATGCATAGCCTTTTAAGAGGTTTTTAAACTTCTTTTGTGTATGAGAAATTTTGGAAGGGAAAGTGTAGTCAGAGACAAGAGGTGTAATTAACTAATAAAACATATAAAATCACAATATGGTAAGGACACTAGATGACGAGTAAAGATCAAGGGCTTTTGATGCAATTAACGTGTGATGAATTTTTTTAATTAGAAATGATATATCGATATAATCACTCATTCGTTAATAAAATAATGATATAGTAATTAAAATCTTGATAAAATTGTACTGCCATAAAAAAAAAGTATGATATGGATATAAACGTCTCTTCTCATTTTAATAGAAAATCTGCGTCCAAATTTCGATTTGTTTAATTCCATCTACCAATTTCAAAGTCCAACATAAATCATGTACTAACCTTCAGCCCAGAAAGTTCATCATTCTGGTGCTAGTCAAAATTATTATTATTATTATTATTATTATTATTATTATTTTGACATGATGACTTTTTCTGGAATAACATATTTTGTCATGTGACAATATAAATAATTAAATTTATTATACGTATTGTGTGGGTAAAAAAAATAATAATTCTTCTATGTTGTTACATGCCAATCACATAAATTTGTTCCTACATTACAAGGTTCCTTTGAATTATAAGAAAATGAAAAAATGAAAATGAAAATAAAGAAACCCTATTATTATTTTGAATTATAAGATACAATATAGTCCCTTAATATTATATATATATATAAAGGAAAGTAATCTGCGGTACAGTCATACTGCAATTTTCCCACTAAAGATGTATTTTGCGGGATATGATAGACTTTTTAGGCTCGTTATGGTAATTCTTGAGATCTTCTATATCTTTGTTGTTGTGATTTAAATAGATTTGATTATTCCAATTTTAATTTTTCCTTATCTTCTATTTTCAAGACAAATTCTTTCTCTGAGTTTTGTGAGAATATGCTTTATTTAAATTACTAATCGAGAAGTAATATTTAATTTTTTTATAGGAAAAATGTCTGAGATTGGAAGGGCTCCCATTTCCCTAATTTTTTATATATAATTTTTGTCCGAATTTAATATCCTATGTTGTCTTTATTCTTTTGTTTTCTTTTTAGTTATTTTATTAAATATTTTAATTCATCAAAATATAATATTATAATTAAGTAGAAAAATGTGAATGTGTTATCGTTGCTTTTTAATTCTTAAAATTTTCTTTAATTATCACTGCAATATTAGTTATTTGTTGTGTTTAACGGTCATTGAATAAACTACCTTAGATGCGGTACCACCTTATGTTATCCTAATCTTGTCAACTCAATATTAAAAAAATTAGCTTTTTTTTTCGGGGGAGGGGGGGTACATTCAAAAAAAAAAAAAATTAGCTGGTTGTTACTTTCTATTTTACAAATAACATTATAAATATTTTTTAAAAAAAGGGGGAAAAAGAGAAATCTTACAATTTTATGTTAGTCAATTTGGGTCTGAGTAGGATGTCCTGATGTAGACTGTAGCCCACCGGGTTTGACAGCATACGTTTCATTAATGATGGAAAAACCATTGAAAATGTTATCCTTAAATATTTAATAAAAATTTTCTAGTGTACCCACAAAGAAAAAGAAAAAAAAAAAAACAGATGCCATGTCAATCCAAACATTCTTAAGAAAAAATAGGAATCAAACACGGGATATTTTTTATCTATAAAAACTGCTACTTGTTATTTATATAATTATATATATTTCTTGCGTACAATCATTACCAATTACTTTGGATTATAATTTAAGCCGTCCAAACATGTTCTTAATTTCTAAACCTAACCTCGCTCTACTTTTACCTTAGTTTGGACCCTAAACTCTAGGGCCTTCAGCTGTTCAGCCTCTAGAGCTTTAGTGGAAGATGTAAATAGTGAGATATGACTCAGTGGATCAGGAAACGGGCATTGCTTGTATACTGGCACCTACAAGGAATTTTCCGCTATGCATTTGGTAAGATTCGAACCCCTACATTGCGGTTGCCAGCAAAGCAAAGAACAACCTTACGTATGTCCTTTCTACGAACTGAGCTGTGCCCGGAGAAGGATTGAAAAACATAAATAAATAAAAATTCAATACTAGTAACTAGAAAACGATGCACGAGTGGTTTTACATCTATTTTACCACGAGTAGTTGTTTTACTATATTTACATGAAAATGCTTAACATTACATGGAACTATATAGGCAACTCTTTTAACTGAAAATAATTATATAATAAATTAAATTACTAAATACACATTTTCCGTGCCTATTTCATAACATATTTATCCACAACTCATTCTTTTAGAGTCTATCACAAGAAAATTACTACAATTAAATTAAATCATTTTCAAAATGTAATAATATCTTAAATATTTTAAATTAAGATAATGGCTATATGCAAATTTTCCTGCTAAAATCACTATCGTACTTATATATGCTTCTTTTTATTTATATTTTATTTTAATAATATATAGATATACACTTTCAACTAATTATGTTTCAAATTAAATATCTAATATCTTATATATATCTTTTTATTCTATACACGTATATAATATATAATATACGTAATTATAATATATAATATAATATATATATAATAAAAATTATATCTCGAGTTTGAATTTTCGAATTGAGATATTTCCCCTCTAAAAATAAATAAAATAATAAATATATATAAATATATATCTACTCTCCTACTTATATATAGTTTTATTTTATGTGCTTTTAATCGTATATATATTATCATATTAATATATAAGTCAGAATTTATATGTAGGTAAAAATGTAAGTTGAGGAGATACAACCGTAATAATGTTTGATGATGATGATTTAGAGAAAAAATAAAAAAATTTAATTCTTTTTAGAGTAGAAAATAGTTAAAAATTAATATTATGGGTAAATTATATAGAATTTATTATCTGTTGTAATATTACTTCACTTGAATCTTTTGTAATAGGAGAGTGTATACTTTTTTTTAAAGAATAGATTCAGTAAATAGTGATTTCTTTAGAGAATGCATGACACTATAAGGAGATGAGAAAAATAATTTTTCTAAGAATATATAATAGAGAATGAATATGGTAAAAAAATTTATTTTGATAAATGAATATCATTCACATTCTAAATATTTCTTAGAGTTCTTGCATTATATTTATTGAACAATGATATGATTCTATGATAATTTTATAGTTACATAAATTTTATATGCTCTCTTTTTGGTTTCTTAATTTTCATATTCAACGTAAAATTAAATTTATATTAAAAAATTCCTCATTAATTCTCGTTTTTATTAGTTAAAGGTACTGTTCGATGAATAACAGTTCTGTGCTGAGTGAAAGAATTGTGCGAAATAAAATTATAATTATTAGTAACATATGTATATGAGTGAAGAATACACAATAAAATTGTGATTATTTGATTTTTTAAATTATCAAATATATTTTTTTACTAATCATTCTATTCCGTACAATGCATGAATATATAACTACTTTTAAATCAAAAGTTAGAAAAACATATGCAAACATATTAAGGTTAACCAAACATGACCAAATGTTAATTAATTAATTTGATTAAGAGAAAATATTATAGAAGCGTAATATTATGTGCCCACAAATTTTTAACACAATTACAGTTGACAGTATCGTAATTTTTCACCTGCCCCGCCACTTAAAATCATAAATACTGCCTTCAACCAGAAAATAAAAATAAAAATAAAATCATAAATTCAATAGTCATTAATGTCCCAAGCTTTGATACTTCATTATGCCATCTAAACATATGTGGTGCCCACAAATGAAGAGTTATGAAATTTCCAAGTCAACAAACAACAATTAAGACCAAAAGGAAACAAATATTAAAATTTAAAATATCAAAAGCTACTTGAAGAATGAAGAATCTTTGGTAATGCATTACTTTTCTGAACTCTTTCCTGTAAGCATTTCCAACATTCCTTTGAAAAGTTTTTCTTTTTTCCCAAAGGGTCTGGTGATTGGTGAACATATACTTTTGCTTATAATTTGTTATTTTTCTTGGGATTGAATCCTTACAGTTCCTGCCGATTATTGACTTTTTATTTTCGGGGATTTGTCAGAGGCAGGTTTTTGCGCCAAAAGAGTCAAACTTTGGTTTGGGTTTTGATGCAAATTGATCTTGCAGATGGATTTACTTCATGGATGATTGAGAAATTAGTGGGAGGTTTTTGATCTTTTGGTTAAAACTGGGTTTCTTTACGTGGAGGGCTGTCTCTTTACTGAAGTCCCTTTCATTTCTACTGTTTCCTGGAGATAAATCGATTGTTTTTGTCCCTTTTTCTTTGGAAAGGATATAGATTATGGAAGCTTGTTTCTTTTCTCAAGGATTCACATGATTCAGCTTCTTGGTGAGTCTAATTAGTTTTCTCATACCGGATCATCTTTTGCACCCGGGTTTGTAGTTGGAATTTATTGGAAGAAGAGGAGGTCCATTTGGTGACATTGATAAGTTCTGACTTTCTTTAAGCTTACTTCAATATCATTCTTTATCAGATTTGTGGGTGGAATAAGTGAAACATGCTCAAACAGATAATTAATAAGATACATAGAAAACATTCGAAATCGGTTAAAGAGCATAACCTTTCTTCAAATAATTCAAAGAGAAGCGAAGCAGGAAATAAAAAAATTAGTGCAGTGGAGGAAGTTATTTCAGCCCCTCATTCTGTATTAATCAATGGGAGTATACAAGATGATAAGTTTTTTCTAGATAAGAAGTCAGATGAAAATGAAAGTTCGGTTACTTTGTTTTATGAGTCTTTGCCAAGTTTTAGCGAAGTTCCTGATTCAGAGAAGCAGAATTTGTTTATTACGAAATTGAAGATTTGTTGTAGTCTGTATGATTTTACTGATCCTACGAAGAACCTTAGAGAAAAGGAGGTCAAGCGGCAGACATTGATGGAGCTAGTGGAGTATGTAACTTCAGCAAATCTCGAATTCACTGAATTTGAGTTGCAAGAAGTTGTTAAGATGGCATCTGTGAATCTGTTTAGGGAATTCACTCCTCAGCCGAGGGACAATAAGATTGTGGATGGTCTTGAATTAGAAGAGGAAGAGCCTGCAATGGATCCCGCTTGGCCTCACTTGCAAATTGTCTATGAATTTCTGCTAAGGATGGTAGTGTCGCCTGAAACAGATGTAAAACTTGCTCAAGGATACATTGGTAAGTCCTTTGTTCTCAAATTGCTTGATCTTTTTGACTCTGAAGATCCTAGAGAGAGGGAATACTTGAAAACAATAGTACATCGCATTTATGGGAAGTTTATGGTTCTCCGGCCTTTGATCAGGATCGCAATCAACAACATATTCTATAGTTTTATCTTTGAGACAGAAAAGCATAATGGCATTGCTGAACTTCTGGAAATCCTAGGTAGCATTATAAATGGATTTGCTTTGCCACTAAAAGAAGAGCATAAACTCTTCCTTCAGCAGACACTGATTCCCCTACATAAACCCAAATGTCTGGCAATGTACCACCAACAGTTATCTTACTGTCTGGCACAGTTCTTGGAGAAAGACCCTAAGTTAGCCAAAATTGTTATGAGGGGACTGTTAAAGTACTGGCCAATTACCAATAGCTCAAAGGAAGTCTTGTTCCTGTATGAGCTGGAGGAAGTTTTGGAAGCAACAGAGCCACCAGAATTCCAACGCTTTATGGTGCCACTGTTTCATCAAATCTCCCAATGCTTGAACAGTTTGCACTTTCAGGTATCAAGTATCTGTTTTCACTGTTCATTTTCCTTATTTGTTCATTATCTTTTTGCTGATCTCTGGTAAACACGGTGTTTATCATTTTGAAATTTGTATGCTCATTTTATATATATTCCATGAATGATTCACCAGTCCATTAAAGAAATATGTCATATGTGTGGTATCATTAGCAAGGGGCCAAACTTCCCATCATATTTATACCAAAGGCTGTAAGATAAAGATGGTGAAATTTGTATGCATCTCCTCAACTATCTTTGCAGCTTTACTTACTTATTGTTTACTGTTTAGGCAAATGACCGTAACACACCTATGTCGAATATTATCAGACAGCTCATCTTAGAACTGTATGGTTTCTTGATTTAAGTTTTATCCAATTCGGGGATGGAAAACACCTATGCAGTATGTGAATTGACTCTTTCCCAGATCTGATAAATGTTGGTTGGATGTAAATCTCGTTACAATAATTCTATGATTCAAGAGAATGTTTCAGTAAAGAAGACGACTAATGCTTGTGTTGTTTCACTTCAGGTGGCACTTCCGATCTCTGTTGCTGTGGAACAATGATCCGTTTGAGAGATTAATCATACAAAACCGTGCTGTTATACTACCTATAATCTTCCCTGCTCTGGAGAGAAACTCCAGACACCATTGGAATCAAGGGGTGCATGGTTTGACGCTGACTGTTCGTAAGTTCTTCAATGATATCGATCCAGGTCTGATGAAGGCGTGCTTGCTAAAGTTTCGGGAAGATGAATTAAATGAAGGTAAGATGAAAGCAAAACGCGAAACCAAGTGGAAGAACTTGGAAGAAGTTGCTGCACTGAGGGACGCTAAGTGATGAAGCCGTGCTAGTTGCTTGAAATGGGGACTACCCTTGGCTTAGTAAATGGTAATTTCATCTTCCACTTTATTTGGCTTTGGCATATCACTTGGATCTACTATGATGTTGTTTCATCCCTTGTATTAAAATTTTCCGTTTCTGTCCCCTTCTGTAATTTATTTTTTTCAGCCATTCTTAATAATTTCAGCTGGATTTGGATATATTATCATATTTTCCCAAGAATAATGCAGAATTCGTATTCAGAATTCCTAAGAAGCAAGTGTTAGCAAATACTCTTCTAGCAACACTTATTAAGCTAAATCACCAAATACAGGCCCTAATCTAAAAGGAAAAATTAAAAATTAACACTATATATCTACACGTTAGAGAATCTGGTTTACTCGTCTAATCACCAATATCAATCTTTATTTCTAAAGGATACATAAACAATAGCTAAAATCAAGACAAACTTAATTAGTTTACAGCTTAATTTATAGTTTCGATTTTACTTGTTTATCTGTTACAGTAGGATTTAAATATTTCTTACCAGACACACTAGTTAGTTCACACAAGTCGGTATCTGCTTCAAATTTAGCCATATCCTCCTCCTTCAAGGAAAGCCAGACTTCAATTACGTCGAGATCGGTTTAGCATCTAGGAAAACAGCTAAATTCGTGTAGTGATGGCGAGTCGGTGTTACCCATATAGCCTTACCCCATCCGGAATCAGCTTTGTATAAGGGGAACCTGCATAAGCTGGAGATTTGCAATGTAACCAGCTGCTCCTTATTGATCATGTCTATATCTGATAATGTGTCACCCTCTTGAAGTTTGGCCAAATACTTCCCATTCATATTACTCAAGGCTTCTCTTAATTTTTCCACTACCCCATAACCACCTTCTTTTCCTAAATCTTGCTCTGATAATATTGCAAATATGAAATGCCGACCTGCCCATGTTCCCGAAATAATCTTCAGACAGTGGTGGATCAATCCTCGTATGCATGTTTGCTACCTGAATCAGTGCGTAAACCTTGTTGGGATTTGCATTTGCTTCAGTAGAAGCTATGAAACGAGTCCATATGAAAGTTGAGAGTGCTTCAATCCTCGTGGTATGACGTGGAAGCGTAGGATTTTCACCATTGGGTTTCAATGTATACTTGTCTCTCAGTGCAGCAATCTTGGAATCGGGAAAGAGAAAAGTCTTCGTTACACCGTTGTCCTCAATTAGTCCGGTGATCTGTCCAGGGTCGGGTATGCCGTCTCTTGGTGGAAAATCGTGGCAGCCTTGAACTTGGGGCGTGGAACTTCAGTTTGTCCACGAGCAACAGCGGCCCAGCTATTGGTAAACATGTTCATGCATGTCGCGTCTGCAACCTGCAGGTAACGAAAGACATGAATCATAGCTGGCTATATATACTTTTTAATCAGATTGAATTGCTTGTTAGTGCTTAATCAGACTGTGACATATAGCTACATATTATTATTATTATTATTATTATTATTATTATTATTATTATTATTATTATTATTATTATTATAGTCACCTTGTGAGAAATAACTAAATTAGGAGCAATTCCACCATCATATTTTCTATAGAAACAGATTGGGCTTCAAATTCAGAGCTCGATCTGTTTCTATAGCCAGATTGATTCCACCACACTCGAAAAAGCTGACTTTAACAGCCATGCAATAATCTCTTACGTCAAACGAGTCACAACGAAGAAATTTTTTGAGGTCCAATTACTCATAAATTCAAAAAGCTTGACATTTGCTTTGGCCTCTAAATACTTGACGCCTCTTTCGTTGCAGTCAACGTAGAGATTGTCTACCACCTGCCCTGCAAAAGGATGGAATTGGATTAGGACATGAGAAAGTGATTTCTTCAGTGTGGATGAACTCTCCCAGTTGCTTATTCTGCCATCTGCGGTATACAAGTAAACAAGAGGCATGAAAACGCTTGGGGCAACTTGATCGAGAAATGAAAGCTGGTGTTTGCCAAGGATATCTGAAGTTGAAGAAGAAGGCTTAATGATTTCTTTGGATGATACAGCTATCTCAACCGTCATTCTCGTAATTATATACCCTTTCCGTCCCACAAAGATAGTCGCATTGGTAATGTTACATAGAGTAAGGATTAGTAGATAATGTGCTTAGAACATTTAATTTTACCTTATTTTTCCATATATACCCTTATCCTATTAATTTTTTAAAATATTTTCAATGCATATGTAGTTAAATAATAATAATTAGTTAAATGCACTTATGGAAATAAAACATTATATACATGTTCAATATGGTAAGTGGACTATTTTGTTAGAACGGACGAAAATAAAATAGTAGACTATCTTTTTGTGAGAAGTACGGAGGGAGTATAAAAATCACTCCACTGATAAAATAACACAGCAATTCAAGTGGAAGTGTGATTCTTTGATTCTGTGCGTGAATCTTGAAAACCGACTACCATTAATTAATTTATAGGGTTAATTTCACATATCGTCCCTAACTTTAGAATTAGTATCGGGTAAGTCCCTAACCTTTTTTTTCCCAAAGAATATCCTCAATGCATGACGTAAGCTGCCAAATCAAACAAAGTAAAATAAACGTGAATCTTTGATGAATGCCGATTTAATATTTAATATGAAATGAACTTCAAAAGCCTGAATCAATACTTCACCAAAAACTTAATTAGCAACAACAAATAAGAGTATGAATAGTGGCCGCATAAGTCCTTACTTAAACATGATAACAAATTTCGTATTAAAAAAAGTTGTTTTCCCCTTGGCAAATATTCATATCACATGAACTCGTTCGCAAAAGTTTATTTTCCCCTTGACAAATATGTTTAACCAAAATTATACTTTTTTATTTTAACTCACAAAGATGGATCGGATCATAAAGACAGAAAGTCCATCTACCTTCAGTTTCATCTTCTTTATCATTCTTGATCTATAACTTTTTCTAGAATTAAATAAATTGTTTGGTTGAATTTTAGAAATTGTAGTGATTTCTTTTAGATGGAAATAATTTAGCACTAAATTTTCTTACTCCCATGCATATTATTTCAGGTAGAGAGAACATAGTAGGGGTAATAACATAAATTTTTGCCCTTTTGTGGGACTTATTTTCTCTGCTAATAATATGTAGTGCTAAAGTTTGCTTATGTATAATAATAATAAAGTAAACTTAACAATTTAATCATAATATTTAAGAAAGTTCAATCCGTTTAATTAGAAATTATTTTTGATCTGGGCAAACAAATACAATTTCATTTTTTATGAAAAATATTTTCTATCTTAGACCCAAAAACGGAGATTTTCCTTGACAAGGAAAATGAATTCTCATGAAAGATATTTTCCATTTTAGGCATTACATATACTTAATTTTTGAATAATTTTATTTTGATAAAAATTGTGTATAATTAGTTACACGATCGAATACATATGTGACTCATGTAATTATCATCATTAAGTTAAAATTGATGTGATGTGTTGAAAAATGATCCAACCAAGTATCCTTTTTCTCCAACTTCTTGTATGATTTTTTGTTTAGATAGCACAAATTTATTTATTTTTGGGAAGACTTCACATTGAGTTGAGTTACTGTGTATTGCGCATATATCTTGATTTTAGTTTCATGCCATGGACTATGTCATGGGAAAAAAATTCTAATACTCTAAGTCAATTTATATGTTCAAGGGCATCAATTCCAATAATCCATAAACCCAAGATAAGAATTTTGTTCTGGTTACAGATGTTATTCAAGAAATCACTAATTATGTATATCATGACATGAAGAGAAGGGGTAGTTTTCACTATATATGTCACGCCCCCGCTAATTTTCCAATATTTCCAAATATCTTATGTTAATTTATAAATTATGTAGTGGAAGCTTTAATTCAAACAGCGGGACGGAACGTGCAGAACAATCTAATTTATCTTATCTTACAGAGTTTAATATATAAAGCTATTATATAAGCTAACAAATTTTTAAACTTTTAAGGAAACATTAAAGCTAGTTTTTTCAAAAAAATATATAAAACATACAAGAAGTTGCATTAATAAATATATTTTATTGATTACTAAAATACGCCAAGTCACTAGAAAACTTTTACAGGAAAAGTAGAGTTCAAATCAATATAAAGATTATAACTCACTATTTTCTTATATGTTAGAAGATGTAAAAACATATATACTATAGAGGTGAGCATGAAACCATTAAATTCTATAGTAGATTCAAAGGCAGATTTACACTAGATGCACAACTCTACTCCATTTCACGAGCACGATCCAACTCCAGGCTTACATTGCTTTTCAAATGTTATAGTTTCAATCATCTACAAAAATTGTAGTAAATAAGAGAATGAGTACAAAGTACTCAGTGAGTAACAAAACCCTTTGATTTACCTTTTATTTGAAAGATTTATTTTCCAGAAAATCATTCCATGCACAAAACTTTTCAATGCACAGATAGACTCTATCATTAGTTAAACTACTACTCATGGTGCACGCAAGAATCATATTAATTCAATCATGGCTCTGTACAATTAAGTGGATCCACATTTGAATCCCGGGTGACTCCTACAGGAATTCCAGACAGATTAATACAGATACAGAGCAGATACCACACTAATCGTCGCCCATCTCGGCATCATTAGATGACTCCTAGTGTGGCAATAGAGCAGAGCAGAACAAATACAGAACGGGTAAAGCAACTAGTGACTCAAAATGCAATATATCAATTTTTCTTTTCAATGCATCAGAATACATGTTCATTGCTTTAATCAAATACATACTTAGCATTTCAAAACATCATCAATGTTAAAAAGGAAATCAAAGTGATAGTCACTTACCTCTAATCTTCTTCGAATAATCTCAAGTAAAAAAACGTTATTAAAACCTTGATGTTCCTCAATTAAAGCTATTTTTCAAGCTATAATCTTTCTACATATAGTAAGAGACCTTTTTTAAAGGACAAATAGAGGTTTTGGTGATCTTTTATTAGTTTTCTCCTTCTTTTGGCCATGTTGAACGAATTTTTGGGTTTGGGAGAGAAAGGAGATGGTTTGGGGGTCTTTTGGGAACTTGAGGACCTAAAAGCTCTTTTTATAATAGTTGTAATTGAGTTAGTTTTAATAAAATTCGAATTCCGCCAATGACATTGCAACACGTGGCACAACCTGACGCCTTACACCTTGCGAGACTGTGTGGCTCAATGTGGATCATTCATTTATTGCTCGAGAAATCCTTGTACTTTGTGTCACTTTGTAATTAAGTCCCCGTACTTTTATTTATGTCAATCAAAGACTACTAGCTTTAATTGATCACAAATCTTGAAGTCTTCTGACGTGATTTAAGCGATATTTTCCAAATTAATGACCACGTAGCACAATTGGGAGTTAAATTTTTGGGAATGTTATAATATATGCAAGAATAGCTAATTCATAGCGTGAAAAACTGATTTGTGTGACTCTGTGGCAACACGCTTTAGTGACTAATTATTAAAAACAATATTACAGAATTGCAAAAGAAAAGAATTAAACCCTTAAATGAGGACATAGAAAATTTATAATAGTGAGTTTAGCTGTTTATCTTAAAACTTGTGGTATGTGTTTGAGGATAATTGTTGTCTATTTAATATTTATCTCAACTAGATTCTCATTCGTGCTTTGTACAGAAAGAATACAAACAATATTTAGGTACTCTAGTTCTATCATGCTATGGTACTCTAAAACAATGAAAAATTCACACGTGGGAATCTTGGGCTCAATTTTTGGGAGCCTTGAACCTACGTGTGAGTTGATGATTGGTTTGGGTATTTTCTCAATGAATACATATTAAATTATTTTAAAAAATAAATAATATGAAATTTAAGTTTTTTCTTGTTTTTGTATGGTGAAATTTTATAAGGCTACATTACTCAATTAGAAGTAACTAATTTTTAATATCAATCAAATGACACTGTAATTTTGTTCTCGTAATATTAACATAACTATAATTTATAGTAAAATTTAACCTAGTTATTATCATTAAAGCAAATAAATATCATTTTATTTCTTGGTACTCCTTCCGTCCCACGAAGATATTCCCCGTTTCCTTTTCTATCCAACCCAAATTATATTCCCCTTTCTTTAATCAAATTTTTAGTTTTCTAATATACTCTTATTTATAGTGCATAAAAATTAACAATAAAGAAGAAATAAAGTGAAATATTAAATAAACTAAAATGTATATTAGGAAATATATTCTTAAATTGTACATTCTCAATGACATTAATTAAACTTTCTTAATCTGTGTGAAAAACTAAAAGAGAATATCTTTCTAAGACGGAGAGAGTACTAATTTAGATAAATGACATTATATCAAATAATTGTTTTTTAGCAGTGTCATCTACTGTGAAAATATTTTTTATTTGAAACCATAAAACTAGACAGTATGAAGATGATATATAAATTAATAGTACATGAAAGTAGTAATTATTAATATTCATAACGGGAAAAATTAAGAAAAAATTTACATTTATAATTTTCAATTAACTTAAAAGACCCTATTAACAAACTTTTTAGTTGGAAAATGTAGTAGTCTAATACCATATGTACCATATGGTATGACATCATACGGCACACGTGGCATGCATGTGACACCCCAATACATGCCACAAGTGCCATACTATATGACACATATGGTGTTAGAAAATTTTTTTGGAAAACGAGTAGTATGCTAACTGCGGTACAAATGTCCGCAGACTTAATTCCTTATATTATATATATATATATATATGTATGTATATTTTAAAATTAATAGATAGATAATGAATGTTCATGTTTATTACAAGAAGCTTACTTACAACGCACGTTCTTCCCTCCTCCAACACTATTAGGTCACCTCATTTCAGTTTTTTTATAGTGTCTCTTGAACACAATCTTATAGTATCTAATATGTTACGTGGCATGCACTTATTAGACAGCATACATGGGTGTCCAATGCACACCACAAAATGTGCCCACCTCATTCCCTTCATTGAGTTTGCTAAAAAACTTGTCTTCCCATATGATAATTTCCCAGTCACCTTCATAATCCCAGTCCCAGATGATGGTAATTCATCCATCACCAATTCTCAGAAGACCTTACTTGATCGAGCCCTTACATCGTCTCCCTCAGTAAACTATACACATCTCTTCCTCCAATAAGCCTTGACGACCTCCCTCCCGAGGATGTAGAATTTGAAAGGCACATGTATTTCAGCGTCACCCGATCACTTCCCCATTTGCGCAGCAAGTTGAAAGAGTTAAAAGACGAGTCAAATACTAGCTACTATTTTGATTCGTGTGGTCGATTTGTTTTGGTTGTTTGCAGTAGATGTTCTTGGACAGGACTAAGAAGAGCCCTTTTTATTTTCTGCCCAAAGGGTTCTTGGACAGGACAAGAGGCAGGGGTCATGGTGGTGGATTCATGGGTTCCCCAAGTGCAAATCTTGGTCCATGGCTCGGTTGCGGGGTTTGTGACACAGTGCGGTTGGAATGCAATCCTAGAGGTTGTGAATGGCGTGTCTCAATTGCATGGCCACTTGCCTTCGAGTAAAGGTGAGTGCAGTATTCTTGACAGATGGTTTGAAGGGTGCAATTCGGGTTAACGAGAATGAAAATTGTACTGTTGAGAGATCGCAAATCTCGAATCTTTTAAAAGAATTGATTGCTGGGGTGGGAGGAAAACAACTTAGGATGACAGACGTCAAGAATTCTGCTGCAAAGGCTTTGAGCCCGGATGGCTCTTATATCGAGTCTCTCCCAGCTTGTCCGAAAATGGCTCGATATCACTTCCTAACTAGCTAACACCAGGCGGTTGACAGTTATATCGTATACGGCTTACAAAAGTTATTATTAATTTTTCTTCCCCTTCATGTAATTTCCCAAGTAAATGGACGTCTTGTGGACAATGTTTTATGTAATTCACAATAAATGTTTTGAAAAAAAAAATAAAATTTATCACAATAAATGGATGTATGTATGTAGCGTAGCATCCACTATTGTATGTGTTCTCTTGTTCAATGCTAGTTACGAATTTTGTTCACTAGCCCACTATGGGTGGGGTTACACCGCACACTTTTAATGTGGCGCACACATGACCCGACGTGACGTATACGTGGCCGCCATATATGTCGGCTATATGCGAGCCATGTCAGAAATAGACGGTGTAACTCCACCCACAATAAGCGTGTGAATATAACTCCCCGCTAGAATTTGAGAATTAAGAAATTATAATTTAAAAGTGATCCCATATAATAATATGTTACTTATTATACTTTAAAAACTAATCTCAAAATATTATTGTACATTTTTTTTTATGAAACAATATTATTGTACTTTTTAAAAGTGATTTTATCTGCCATCATCATATTTTAAAACTTGCCTCACTTACTAGTAAACTAGTCAAAAATATAGTTTATCTGCCCAACTTTTTAAAATCGACTAAAATTCTATGCAAACCCTCTATTTAGATTATATCATTTTTTAACAGTAAAAAATTGTCACATAATAATATCTGTTTGCCACATTATGCTTTGTTATTTTTTAGTTGATAATGACTGAGTAGCAAATGAAGTAAGTTTTAAAAGTATAATTATATGTGAGATAACTTTCAAAAATTTAGCAATATTTAAAAGTAATATTCTAAGCATGATTATATATGGGATAATTTTTTTAAAAGTCGAGTGACGTTTAAGATAATTTACTCTCTAAACTATACCCGAGCATCAAGCCTATTGACACCCCGGCTGGCCTGCCCGCCTGCCCCCATCCGTAATGGACTCTCCGACTTCAACTTTGGGCTGGGCTGGGTTGGAAATATCGTCCATAATTCTATCAGTCCATGTATACTTATTGACCTTTGTAATTAGAAAATAATTATTTTAATTTTTAATTGATAAATTATAAATGTTGTGTCATTTTATTTAAAAGAATACGATCATTGTAATAAATTACAATTAAGAGTGTAATAAATATTTTTATAATTTATTTCTAAAATAATTACAATTGAGAGTATTTTTATAATTTACTATAAATGTAACGATTTACACATTAAAATCCCGATCGGCTTCGTTGACTTGTCAAGGTATTTTTGTTTTATGGTCCAATAGCCGTTATAAGGAAATTATCAAATAAATGAAAACTAGCCGTTGGAAGTAGTGTCCAGACCAATCCGTGTCCGATCATTCTAACGATCCATAAAGTACTGCTTCGAAGCATCCCATGAAACCCAAACACAAATTCACACAGAGACTTGCACCTTTTCGATTCCAGCTGTTCTGTAAATGTGCCGATAATCAGATTCAGCCAAGAGAAGCGGGAATAGAAGTGGGATCTGTTGCTGAATTTTGTGTAGTACCAGGAAGAGGCTATGGCTGAATCTTCTGCTTTCCTTATGCGCCCTCTTTCGCAGCCGTCTCCTACCTCCAGTGAAGAAAAACAGGTCAGTCTTCAGAAATTCTTTCCCTTCTCTTTATTTTCAGGCCGAACTGAGATTTTACCCCAAACGTGTTCGTTAAAATGCTATAGATCATTTTGGGAACACTAGTCCCGAATGAAATTGGTCATTCGGGATTCAGACACATTGAATTGCTCATTTGAACTTTTCGGCTACGATAGAGCATTATTCTTGTTAAGTGTTTTTAGTGTTTAAGCATTAAATTCAACCTTAAGAAATGCAATTGATTTTACATTTTTCCTTGCTAATCCGAAAATTAATCAGGTGGGCTTTTTTAATTCTTTATACAGAGATTCATTGACACGAGTTTAATATCTGTATCTTCGAGTTTCTGTGTGGAAAACTGATGTTTGAATTAGGATTTTGAAAGAATTTGAGTGTTTAGGTACTAATGAATTTAGAATACAGAGGAATCCTCTGCATCGAGCCTTGTCGACATCAATATCCTTTGGAAGATTCATATCTGAGTCGTTAGATTGGGAGAAGTGGTCAGCTTTTACCCAGAATCGCTACTTAGAAGAAATAGAGAAGTATAAGAGGCCTGGTTCTGTTGCTGAGAAGAAAGCTTATTTTGAGGCCCGTTATAAGAGAAGGAAAGCTGAAACTTGCTTGAGCAAGAAAATGAAGATGATAGCAATATGGCTCAACGGGATGTGACAAATAAGTTTCCGGTTAATTCTCCTACGGATTCAGAATATGCCCAGAAAAATGAGATTCACACTAGTTCTTTTGCGGATTCAGAATCTGCACAGAAAGATGGCAATGTGATCTCCCCAAAAGCAAGCAAAGACAAGGTTATGAACAATGAGGTAGTTTCTGCACCTGGAACAAATGCCTGTGGTGTTACATTAGCTGAAGGGATGTTGGAGGATACTGAAAATCCCATTAGAAAGTCATCGAATGAGCATGAAATTGAACAAGAGATTGGTAATATCACGCCTAGCCGAGAAGAGAGTACCTGGGGGAAGGTAAATGTGATGATTGTTGCCTTTATTTATTGTGTCTGTCAAATAGAATTTCTAGTTCCTTTGTAGTTGATAATAATGATATTCTAGGTTGCTATTCTTGGAGATTCAGCACCATCAGGGAAAAAGGAGCTTGGTGAATTTTCGTCTGCAAAGTTGTTGACAAATAATAAGAATGATCATATGACTCCAAATAACAAAACTGTTAGAGACTTGGGCATTAAAAGGAGATCAACTCCTAGATCCCTTCACAGGTCAATTAATTTTGATACTCTTGCTCGAGAGACAGCCAAAGCATCATCTCCTCGGCCAGTGAAGATTATAAACTCTAGAATAATGTCCAAACATTCCAATGACTCTAAAGAAAGCACCGTTCCACAGATTTCAACACGGGTGCCGTCTCCTTTCATTCACATTGTTCACATTTTCTTATTATTAAAGTAAATTGTTCTAATATGGATGTTCTTCTACATTTGCTGAGAACAGGTATCGACCAATAGTATGGTAAAGCATCCAGCGATAATCCCTCGGCCAGAAAACAAAAGGTACCTTGGTTTCGTTGGAAAAAGTGATCCCATTAAATAATAAACACTATTCTAGAAAGAGAATAAACTATATCTTAATGTGAAAATGTGATACAGCTATTCAAGGTCTTCCAACACACATGAAAGTAAAGCACAACCCTCAACTGTGTCTTCTTGTTTCGTCTTAAAAAGTGAAGAACGGGCAGCAAAACGTAAAGAGGCAAGTCAAAAACAGTCCAGAGTTGCATATCTCATATATAAATAATCTCATATCAGTTCTGATTCCCTTATATGGATGCCAATTTCCACAACAGTTCTTTCAGAAGCTTGAAGACAAGAAGAAGAAAACACATGAGATGGAGAAACCGCAGCTACAAGCAAAAACAAAGGTTTACTTATATGATGAGATACTACTGAATATTATCGAGCTTCTCTTGATAAGAAAACATATTAAATTGTCACCATTGCTGCGTTTGTGCTGGAGAAACCAAAAATTGATGTTAGAGATTTGCGTCATTCCGTTGCATTTAAAGTGCCACCAAATGGAAAGGTTTCTCATAAAATGGAATCACCAGACAGTCTCGTGAAGAAGGTAAACATTCAGGAAAATCTTCCCATCCGTGTGGCGTGCATAGATGTATGCTATGTGTATTTCAAATCAAAGCATGTGTATTTCAAATCCGCATAGCATGTATCCATAGGTGCCACATGGGTGGGAAGTTTTTTTTAACAAAACTTCTAAGAAGTTCTAGAAGGCTCATTAAGAAGAAGGCTCAGTTTATTATTGCTTTTGTGGCAGCATGAATAGGCTTCTTGGCTAGATATAGTACTACTTTGCAAAGTAAATTACAAATCAGAGGTTGCCTGTCACTTTATCACAAGACAGATCAGAGCTTTGTATTTCTTACTTTTGCTTCCGACAGAGTATGAACAAGTTAAAACATGTCTGATTGTTGCCAACTTTTTCTTTGTGCAGGAGAAACTAAAAATTGATTCTGGGTATTTACGTCACTCGATTGCATCTAATTCACCCAATGGAAAGCTCTCTTATAAAAGTGAATCACCAAATAATTTCTTGAAGAAGGTATTGTATCTGTCTAATTTTAGATTGGATTTGCTAGCTTCTTTTTCAGTACACTATGTTGTAAGACTTGGATTAGGTAAAACATGTTATCAGACTTGGATTTAACTTGCTAGCTTCTTTTTAGATTAGTTTATTTATTGTTGCTATGGGAGCGGCAGGATTAGGCTTCCATGATTTGATGAATTTGACAGTTTGCAAGTAAAAGTCAAAAGTTAGGTTGTCGCGTGGGACAAAATACAAGACTTGGATTAATAGATTAAACTGTGTATATCTCATGTTTTACTTGCTAAATGTTGTTGAGAGGTTTTCAAATCTAAAATCTGTTGGTATGACAAGAAACTTTTATCTCACTTGAGTTTTTATCTTTCTATCCGGTCTCTCGTGAATGGGTATGTATGTCCTGCAGATTCCTCATATCTACCATTGTGACTCAAGAATCAGAGGAAAGACAGAATCTAAGGTCCAGGTCCAGGATCGAAGTTCCCGTCCAACATGGAGTTTTTCAACAAAGACAGATGGCTCTATTAAGCCTAAGGACATTACTGGAAAGAATAATCGACCACCTATCTATTCTGCTAAATCATTTCCCAAGAAAAGACTGCATGAAAATGTTTCTCCAAATGTCCAGCCGTAAAAAGGAAAAGCTCTTGTCCGGAGCAAATTGTTCTCTATAACTTTATGCTAGGTAATTTAAGTGAAGTTTGAGATTAGCATGCATGAAAGATGTGTTATTGCTTATTGCTGTATCAAATAGTGATTTTAATGGTTCTATAAATTCTTTGTAGATTTGCTGTTTCCCCAGCAGTTGCATCTGCAAATTCTACATTATTTTGTATGGCACAATCATTAAATTCTTATTAAGGATATGCCATTAGAAAGCTATATTATTCATCAGACATTTTTTGTATCTAATATTGGCATGGTAGATATGCAACAAACCAGATACTTGTTCCACCCAGGTTCTTGTTTCCATTTCAGCACTTGGGTTTCCAAAAAAGCCGAGGCGAATGTCTCCTACTCTGTTCATCTCCATGAGGTAATATTCCTAATTGTTTTCATCACCAACTCACAGCATATAAATCGTACATCAGCAAATTGTAGTCTGGCACCATGAGGGGCAATGTTTCGATATAACAGTAGAAATATCCTATATTCTCTGTTGCAAGAGTGATAAAATCTACCACCTCAGAACTACTGGTTAGAACCCACAGATCTTTTGAGCTCACTCCCTTCAGGCTGCTTCGACAAAATGGGCATGTTTGAGATCGGACGCACCTTAGATGAAGAAGCGTAAGCATTAACCGATATCCTTTGGAGAAAGGCAGAATCAAAGAAAAAACAATAGATCTTTCACCTTACCAATCATGAAAACAGCCAATGCACATTGAGTGGCCACATTTTGGTAATACAACCTTGGAGTCTAATTCCATGCATATTTCACATTCCTCTGTTTCAGGATCTTTACATTCACAGGCATCTCTAATTTGTTCGCCTCCAGCTCCACCCGAACCATCTGAGTACTTAGTTCTCTGGAGATTCTTCTGCATCAATTCCATCAGGTTGCCTTCAAGTTGCTTCAGTGAAGGATAAATTACATCTGCAATGATTTAGAATACCGCAGTAACCAATGAGCCTGAGTATTCCTAGACGTGTGACCGTTGAAGGATGACAAATCAAAAGGGTTCGAGTGTTGGGATAAATAATCTCACCATAGAAATCCCAAAGTGTTGCTTTTCTTTCTTGAGCTGACATTGTTGGCATTCCATCAACATATACCTGGTTGTGCATCAATAAGTTATTCAGCTTCTAACATCGAAAAAATCTATCTGAAACCAAGAAATTTGGGAAGAAAAAAATTTCTAAAAAAGAAAAAGAAAATGTTGCTCACCCTGTAAACGTGTATGTGAAGGAGGCCTAAACAACTCACCATGGTATCTAAACAACTGTAATTCATCCATTCTATCAAAAATAACACGAAGGGAGCAATCGCGCTGTATGACAGTTTCATTCTAACAGAGTCTCCACCCAGATCACGAGGCAGAGCTGGGACCCTGGGAATGTTGTATCTTGATAAAACCATAACTACGCAAAGATTCTAAGAATTTGTAATGTAATGAAAAATTATTAGTTTGAAAAAGGAGTAGTCAAAACCAGATAATACAGATATATTGCAGGAGAAAAGGGCAGTCAAGAAATGCATTTTCTTGAAAGGAGTGTTGCAAACACTTACAGATTATTAGCATGCTGAATATCAGCTTCAAGAACTTCGATAGATTCTTTGAAAGAAGATTTGTGAGTCGGTTTCTGCCACATTTAATTGATCGATTCTGGGCTTTTTTATCTAAATTTCTGAGATGGAAAGGGGAAAGGAAAGAAAAGAGAGCACAAAATACAGAAAGCACTGGACTTTTTCTGAGATTGAATATAAAGAAAAGACAGTTTGCTTAGGATTGAAACTTCTTCAGCTTCAAGGGAAGAAAAGAATATCTTTCCTTGAGTCCATCTCATGTTATGCGGCATTCTTAGCATTACACATTGTACTTGCCTTACATTTGTTTCCCATTATACTTCTCGACTTGGCTCGTCGTACATTTTTTGACCCATGAAAGTGCTTTCTTTGCATCTTTATCGAACCCTTACCAGACAATGTTATCGTCTAGGACTAAGTGTTCCAAAAGGAGCCCCAACTAGTTATTCAAATTCACCGTCAGCGGGGATGATGAATCTCATACGTCCATATGCGGATATGAAATGCAGAGTGAATTTACTATAGCACCTGGATATTTATCATCGGAAATCAAATTAAACTTTACGATTGCATCTAATAACTTTTTTCTCACCAAAAAGATTCGACACCTAATTACACGTGGAAATGTTTTCCATGTTTGGTCCAAACCAAAAAAATGCTGATTCATTATTATTATTGAATATTGAATCTTATCCACTGAAACTTGCACATATTTTAAATTGTCACGTCTCTTGAACTTAAAAAATATAATTTGATTTATTATTATAATTTCTAATGAAGTATCTATAAACAAATGGTTTATTTAATAGCTACCATATATTAAAATAAGATCTTTTTACTCTACAAATAGGCTTTCTTTAAAAAATAGCCTCTTATTACATTATTTTATTTATATATTGTTGCTAAAAGAATCATTAATCATACTTTACCTACCAATCCATCTTAATATTTCAGATAATTAAGTATTGACTTGTTGCATAATTTTCGTGATTAGGTCATAACGTTTAATTACTATTGATCATCTGAATATAACTATATACTTTTTAGTTATCATTATTTTAGAAAATATTGTATTTTAAGTTCTTTTTTACTTTCAAGAAAATTTTTTTTTATACAAATTTGTGTATTTAACACTAGTTGAATTTGTCTTAAGAGTTAGACGGACCGAAAATAACAAGGAAGAATAGATGGGGGAAAATGTGTGAACAAAAGAAGACACGATTTTTGGCATTAGGGACAAGTAAACTTAATTGCCATCATTCATCACGATATTAATTATGGAAATTTGGTTAATAAAATTCTCGGGTTAATCTAAGGAAATATATAAGCATTAATTACTATAGATATTGCTTCATGTGATTAATTTCGATGTCTTTAATTGGAGAAACATCTAGAAAGGGAAAGATAATTATTATTACCGTAATAATAATAGTAATTTATTTAATTAAAGTTGGGTCTAAAATCTTTCCCCAAAAAAATAAAAAAATAAAATTGAAGATAAAAAAGTTGGTCCGTTCAATGGTTTACCGTTTACAAGCACTTTATAACCCTTTACAAATGTTGGGGATATAAAGAATATATATGAAACGTTTGGGGACCTTGGGCCACAATTTTACCAAAACTCAATGTCAAATACGTAAACCCCCCCCCGGCCCCCCAAAAAAAAAACACCCCCGGTTCAGAAAAG
>CAVNYN010226979.1:0-84401 GCA_963692815.1 Nyctanthes arbor-tristis
GGGGGGGGGGTTTGGGGGTTGGGGTGGTATACATTACAGGTTGCAGATTGATTTTGGTGGGTCCCGGTTCAAAGAGTGGAGGGAAAAATTGGCTTCGTAGAGTGGCGTGGGTCCGTGTCCACCTTGGATGCTCCACATCAGATTTTTTGCTCCATAAGGAAGGGTGACTTTTTTGTAGAAAGACCGCCAAAAATTGGCATATCCCATTTCAGCTATTGGTTTATTAGTAATGTAAGTTATTCATTTCATTTGACGTCTAAAGAATATTCCCAATTAAAATTGAGTTCTGCGTTCTATACAATGTAAATGTGATCAAATCATTATTAGAATTAGAATTAGTATTAAGTATTATTAAGCATGTCGAAACATGTACTTTATTCTTTTTTAAATAATTAAATTCACATAATAATTGAGATTTCATCGTACTTGAATCTTAACAAAATTTCAAGGGAAAAAAAAACAAAAAGGCAATTTACCACCGCTCGGTCTATGCTCGGCCAAATCCAGCACCTTTTATGAAGAAGAATGTAAACAAAATGGGATAGCAGTAGCGAGGAGTAGGTAGCGGCAAAAATCAATTAACCCCAGGAACTCAACTTAGATTTGAATAAAAAAAAAAAAAAAAAAAAAACAAAACATAACATAACCGAGAAATAAATTTGACTCCAGAACAGAGAGATATATAACGTAACTAATCCCAAATCGAAAGGCAAGGAACTCCAGCACAAACGGACAACCAAAGATCGAACAAAAAAATCAACTAAACCAAAATGTTAGATGTTGCACGAGAGAGGCAGCGTAAAGCTTACCAGAAAGCAAATCGAACACATTGTCTGCGGAAGAGGGAGGAGAAGAAAAGAGGCGTGGGAATGCTGAAGGGGATAAATAAGAAATTAGTTGAAAAAAGGTAGGGACAAAATTGTAAAGGCACTGTTCTAAGGAACAGTACATTGTGAGAGGATGAACAGTAACCCCTGGAAGAAAAAAATTGTATACATGTAAGATAAGATATATGTTAGGTTCTTGCAAATGGGAAATTACATACATACAAAAGCATAGACGCACGCAGAGTTCGCCGAAGAAGAAGACAAAAAATGGGAAAGAAAAGGAAAAAAAAAGGAAAATGAGGTAGATTCGGGCCAAAACTCAGAAGTAGGTTCTTGATCTATTTGTGTCCCAGGACTTTGCCTTGATTTTTAAGAGGTAAGTGGAAGATTTAATTGTTATACATTGTGTTAATTTAGGGCTTTTGCTATATGGGTTAAATATGAGCGACATTGAAGGGGAAATGATGGT
This sequence comes from Nyctanthes arbor-tristis, assembly GCA_963692815.1. Taxonomy (NCBI): domain Eukaryota; kingdom Viridiplantae; phylum Streptophyta; class Magnoliopsida; order Lamiales; family Oleaceae; genus Nyctanthes; species Nyctanthes arbor-tristis. The sequence goes on from CAVNYN010226979.1 coordinate 1,297, forward strand.
TTTTATGAGTTTAATTATCTATTCAAGATTCTTGAAGCATAGGCTTTGTTTGAGATGTTAGGGATTTAAGTATTTGTGTTGATTTAAAGATTTAACCAAGTTAAATACATTGAGCTCTATTTTGGTTTAATTTGTGCTAATGGATATGGAATTAAAAATACATAAAGTTATTATTGAAGTTATGAAGCTTTATGGTGTAAATATGAGTTTAAAAAGGGGAATCAAGGCTAATTTTTTTAAAATAAAGTGATGTTTGGGCTTTAAATTCTTGGAATTAAGATAACTGATGCACTTGTGCGTTGCACGGGAGGACTTATTCTAAAACAAATGAACAAAAAGACAACGGAACTTATAGTTACGAATATTCAACAACCAAAAGCAATTACAATGTATAGTCAACTATACTTTAAAAATGAATAATCTCAAATACATTGACCAAATACAGAAAGACTGTTAGTTGAACAATTGTAGTCCATACTCGAGATATATGATGAAGATGTTCTGTAATCGTAGGCCACAATATGAAATGTCGCTGAATGTTGCCATGCCTGTTTTAGCCACTGAAACCAAGAAGATTTAATTGCGCTAGGAGTGGTTGAAGACTTCAAATGATAAAATCTGTAAACTACTGATAAATCATGTGGACATATGCAGATGATAAGCAAAGACCCCAAAAATGAAAAAAAGTTTTCCCTAAAAGGGTTGCTGCCAGAGCTATTTGCTGTAGAATTAATGTGATTGTTAAACCAAATTAGGCGCTTCAACTCCTATTTCCTATCATGTAATCTCCTAAAATTGAGAAAAAAAAGAGAGCATCAGAGTTTTACACCACCAATCATTTCCACTGATAGGCAACGGAAATGGGATGCTGGCACCTAACAGCAGAAGGGTGTAAATAACACATTATTGACTCCTATACATCAGGCCACAATTGAACTTCTTGTATCACCCAAAAAAAAAAAAAAATTTCCTTACCGATATATCTAACATTATAAGCTTATCGAACTAATCCTTACATTCAGATAAAGCATCCATTTCTTATTATAATCTACATCAATATCCCAAATATATATAACCACAGAGACGGACACCTATTTTTCATAAAAATCTCCAACCCCTATAAGCAAGACCATCAAGACTATTAATACCTTAATGCATAAATGATTGCATAACATTTAATCTGCAATGGACTATATATTTTCCACTTAGCCTTTCTTTATGCTCTTTTGGTTATCAAAGCTCAATCCATTTTTATTTCCTATCTTCAAACATATGGTCGAAGTAGGCATTGTCATCAGCATGTATTAGATAAAAATTAAATACATATTGGACAATTGAACATCACCAGAAACAATCATCAATGCTTACTGAGGCAGGTTGGTATTGATCAATGGAGGTATGCTATTTCCTCACAATCAAGACAAAGCAACATATTACGAAAAGTAAGCCACTTCTACCATATGTATAAAGATAGGAAATAAATATTCATCTAAAAAACTTGCACCACTGAGATTAGTACAGAAGATGAAGTTCAAAGTTATAAGTTATAAATAGGCATACTACACAATAGAAATCAAACAAAATAAATCGGCATACTACACAACACCCCCTTAAATGACACAGCCAACTCAAAGAAAAGTTATAAGTTTTGGAGCCATTGATACAAATGGAAGGAGAAGAGTATTTTATTAAAATTGCAGAATCTCAATAAACCCAACAATGCTTGGAGAAAAACCGAGAAACTCAAGCATATATTTATATCAAATACACATTGCTTGGAGAAAAACCGAGAAACTCAAGCATATATTTATATCAAATACACATTAGCAAGACTCCTATATATAGAATCAAGGTCCCTTCAATCAAGGACATACCTAAATTTGAATTAGAAAAAATAGTGTCCCAGCACCGATTCACTTTGAGGATATTGTTTAGTGGAGGAAAATCCCGAATCAAGCCCGGTGCAGAAAGGAAAGCTGCATATCAAAAGAAACGTTACAAAAAAAATTGAAGATATGCTACGAACCAAATGGAAAATTGCAAAAATATATAGGAAGAGCCAAATGGAAATGATTGAAAACAAATCAATTGAATTAGTGGATTATTGTAAGCAAAATCAGCAGAAAATGGAAAAAGGTAAATGTGGATAGAAAGGGATGCGTATTATCTGGGCAAGATTGGGGGAAAATAAATTTAAAAAAAAAAAAGGAGAGCTAATTAAGGCTCCGTTTGATTCAAGTTATAATCAAGATGTTTATAAAAATGCCTTATTTTTCTGACAAAAACACAAGACATTCCATAAGCGTGTCTTTATGTCTAGCCTTTTGACATGATTACAGGTTTTGAATGCTAATGCTAGAGGGCCCCATGGCTTGAAATAAGAGAAAATGTTCACGCGTTTCAGTTTGGCATTTCAAAGAGGAACGGAACTTTCACTACAAATGCAGGACGCCGGTACAACCAAAACAAAGGGAAAAAAGGAATTACTAGAAAAAACCGACACACAATTTGAAATAACAAACTGGCGATAAGGAAGACAATCGCGATTGCAAGTTACATAAAAAAACACATTAACGACACAGACAATTGAGGCCGTGGACCTCTACACCACAATGATAGAACTAAGCATCCACTACCGCATTGTTAATAGTACTTCTATTACGCGTTGACTCTAAAATCCGCATATCTCATTAGTGATACTTTCCAAGAATTGCTCTCACATAGTAGGTTCATTAACTGTGTCATTATATCCATGTGTATTGTAACTAGGAAATGAATCATTCGGCTCTCTAAGAATGTAGTCGGGCCTATCCACAATTGTAAATGCTGGATCTAGAACCCGACACTTGCACAAGAAATTATGGATACCCCATTTTCACGAATACTATTTTGGCTTAGGTATCGATGTGATATTCTGGCATCCTAACAAGTATGAGGAATCGTTGTTTCCAAACACCAAATGCCCTTTTGACAATATTCCTACAAGATGAATGCAAGAGTTTGAACCATTCCTCACAGTTATGTGGTTCACGCCTGCGTGACGTTGTTGCTCTATTGAAATCTTGGACATGGTATCGAGTACCCCGACCCCTATATGGGGCAAGAAAACCATGTTTATTTGCAAATCCAGAAACAACAAGGTAATATTTTAACATAAGTGGTAGTAGAAAACTGGAAGTCGGGTCCGCCAAAGCCGAGTTTAGCATTCTACTATCATGTGCGGATCCTTCCCACCCCAGCACAGGCCAAGTGAAACACATGTTGAAATCTACTACTACCAAAACATTTAGTGTTACGTTTCCCTTTCTATTCCTATATCGATCAGCCCCATTATTAAGCAGGACTGCTGGTATGTGGGAGCCATCAATTGCTCCAATATAATCCTAGAAACAAGTAAACAACTCCATCATTGAACAAATGAGTCTGGAACAGACATTGTCCGTCATATGTGTTGAGCACAAGCACTTTAAAGAGCATTGCCTTTAGACACAATATTTCTCAAATTATACACTCTATTTAGAAAAAGTGATTTTAAATAACCTTTCCTTTGTGCAATTTTTTTCATCTTTTACCCAACCTTTTGTTTCTTCCAACTTGTTGCATTCTATAGCTCTTTAAAAGTTAATGAAATGAAGAGAACAAAAATTATAGAGTTTTCATACAAGTTTTTATGGTTTAAAACCATTGAACCTCGGCTTGTCATGTCTTTTGGCATGTATGATTTTTATTTGTCTCTTAACAAATTTGATAGTTCTTACCTAGAAGCATGAATGCCGTGGATTTGTCGGTTTGTGAAATCCTTCTCCGGACAAATAATCTTCATGTGGACGAATCAAATCCTTCAGAAAGTGTATAGCTTCTACAACACGAAGTGGAAGTGCCGGTTTATAGTTTCCGTTGAATGGCCAAACATAATGTGTGCAAGCCTTTGACAAGCCACATGGCTAAGAATGAATAGAGTTATTGCTAGCCTCTCATCCGCCATGATAAATTTTGAATCACTTAGACCATAGTGTTGCACAAGAATGTCAAGTGGCATCCTAAACGCGGGGGGACGTATTCTACATACCTGCAAACAATCATCTCCACTGGGTTGGTTGAGGAGGCGTTGCATAAGGTTTCGGCCAATGAAACCGTGTTCGTTACGAGGTGCCGATGTGGCATAACAAGCAAAACAAAACTGCACAATATTTTTTGCTACGTTACAAAATTCAACCCAAGACGCCTCCTCCTCCTGTAATCTTTGCAGCACTTCGATGATGTCTACATCATCCATTTGTCTAGTATATTTGCTAAAGAAGTGCAAGTTAAACTGAGAGGATGTTGTAAAAGAACAACCCAACCAAGTCATTTATAGGCAATAGTCTAGATACAGTTACTGTTCTTCAACTGTTCTACACACATTGATTGATACAAATAGCAACCTAACACAAGTACGTTACTTTATTGCATCCTTCTTTGCAGGTTTCATGTTTATTGACCGAATACAGCTTTGAGTCAAATCTTGTCCTCTCACCGCCCCTTTCCTATTCACAGAATCTGTTGTGTTGTCAAAAGGTCCAATTTTTGTGCATTGTACATTAACTACTCCACTGTACGATAAAGCAACAATAGTTTCTCTTTATGGGCCCTAGTAGAGACTGCGATGAAAGTTTGGATCGTGTACAATTTTGTTTTCACTTTGATATTTGATGGAGAAATTCCACATCTAGGTTGGGAGTGCTATGTATGGGTTTATTCATTACGATTATTATGTGGTATTACTGCATCTATGTCTTCACGAGTAAAAATTTATGGGTTGTAACTGAAGGATGTTACATATGGTTGAGGAACTAGGCGAATTAAATGCATTGGCAGTGAAATAAATTACATAGTTGGAAAATAAATTATGGATATAGGCCACCTACCACATAGTCAACTTTACCATTAGTACACTAGAAATGAGGCTACTGCCAAATAGTACTATGAAGCAGATACTACTGAGTCTAATACAACCATGTGACTCCCTATGTGAAGGTAAAATTGAGAGCATACATGTAAAATTGAGTTACATATTAAACTAGCCGTCTAAGATATAAAAGCAACAATTATAAGCTAAATATCTGGGCAGTTCAAGACTCCTATCGAGCTTAGCTGGACGATGTGAACGGATTGACACTCATGAATCACTTGAACTCGTTTGTCCAAATCCATTGCAGCCACTCGTCCGACCAACCGATGAATGTGGATCGTAGTTCTGGGTGTTTTGCAAGGAGAGTTGCACCAAACATAGCCATTCTACTGTCAATTTCTCGTACTTGTTTGATCAATGGCATGTAGTGTAAATGGGTTGGGATCTCGTGTTGATCCTTCATTGCACGAACCTGCCTAAACCTTAACCAACTGTGCGACATTGTTTTATTTTCTTGTCTTTTTCTGTGGGCCCGAAACTAAGAGGATCTACGTTTTCTATTGTTAGTTTGGGTGCGCATGGGAGCCTTCCCAGAACCAGTAAGGTCCACAAATAGCTGTCTACTAGCCCTGCACAAACCAGTATCTGGCGCTAGAGTGCCACCTAAATTTAAATCAATAGGGCCAGCGGTGCGCTTTTCAAGGCCTTGCAAGACAGTCATTGCGGTTGGATACAAAATATGTTACCTTGTAGCAGTACTGTTCTTAAAGAGCTGATCTCTATACTTCTCTAGCTCTGCAATGTTTTTCTCTTTCAACTTCTTGATATCGAGATTGCCTTATACCATTAACATACATATTTCTTTACACCTTCCAGATTATCAAATAACAAAAAATAATGAAGGACAACAATTACTTCTATTTCCACTGCCCTTCGCATTCTATTGGTGCAAAAAAAAAAAAAGATGAAAAAGAAAGAAAAAAACCAAAAAAAAAAGGAACTACAAAAAATAGAAACAGCAAACAAGAAACAAAAGGAACAATAATACTCCATGTCTCAAATGAACCAAAATCCAACATTATAGTAAATCCATTCAGCAGCCCCTTATCTGTAGTGTGTATCGAAGCCCTTCCTATTTTATAGTTAAAAAAATGGCACTAACACTCATATTTTGTACAACAATTACTTCTATTTCCCCTGTCCTTCCCATTATATTGGTTCAAAAAAAAAAAAAAGAAAAGGTTGAGGGGGGAGGGGCAACAAAAATAGCAAAACAAGACTTTTAAAACAAACAATGATACTCCATGTGTCAAATGAACCAAACTCGAACATTATAGTAAATCCATTTGGCAGCCCCTTATCCGTAGACTGTTTCCCAGCCCTTCCCATTCTATAGTTACCAAAAAAAAAAAAAAAGTGGGCAGCAGTACTCATATCTTGATACAAACATTACTTCTATTTCCCTTGCCCTTCCCATTCGCCCAAAAAAATAAAGTAAAAGTAAAAAAGGGGAAAAAATACAAAAAACAACAAAACAAGAAACAAAAGGAACAATGATACTCCATGTGTCAAATGAACCAATCTCCAACTTTAGAACAAATGAAATCAACAGCTCCTTCTCTGTAAAGTTTATCCCAGCCCTTCCCATTCTATAGTTCCCAAAAAAAGTAAAATAAACAAGAGGCAGAAGAATCAATAATGTAACCATAACTCAATTTTTATTTCTTCATAAATCAAGCACATCTAAAATCTAAATGACTCTCAGCCAAGCCATTTTTAATATATTCAATGATATGGTTTATTACAAAGCTCCAATTTATGATGGCCATTATGCCAGTGGAAGTAGTGTGTTCCGGATATTGGGCATGAAATGACCTAAAAAAGCGTGAATGGTAATAACATCGAGTGTGAAATTGATAAATGTAGCAAACTAGAAAACATGGTTATGATAAACAAAATGGTTACCGATGGTGAAATTTATATTACAAAACTTTCCTTCGGATCCTGGATTCAAGACTCTAATTACATATTATGATGTTGACTAGTGCATATACACGACAGGTAGAATCGTATTTCTTAGAGAACCAATGAATTAGTAACCACCTCAATCCCATTAATACCATCAACCTACTGTCGTGTATACCATCTCTATACACGATAGTTCCTTGAATTCACAGACGTTCTTTTAGGGTCTTTATACAATCTATTTCAAAATTAACAACCCATAGAAAATAGACCTACAATCAAAGCTTTGGAGGCAATAACATAAAAAATTCCAAGAGCGCTCACTACTACTGGCATATCTTCTATTTTCACATAAGCTCCTATAACACATTAACTGATAAAAAGCATAGAGGCCTAAATGGCAACTAACTTATTGACTTAACATACTATCTTAGAGGAAGATTACTTGCTTAAAGAATGGCTTCATGAAATGCAAAAAATGGAGGCACAGCAATTTGGAAACAAGGTCTCTTCATCTCTCTCAGAGTAAAAATGGAGGCATAGCATATTGAAACACATTTTTCTTCCTTGAATCTGCATATCCTCTACGTCATTATCAAAAGTTGAATTCATTGTGATAGATGCATTTTTCCATTAATCCCCAAATTGATTTGAAACAAAATCCAAACTTTTCAATGGGTTCTTTTTTGGCAAATAACAGTTGAGTGAGCTAGAAAATCCATTGAAAAAGAAGCCAAATCAAGAAACAGAGTAGAGAAAAAGCTGAAATCCCCAATGAAAAAGCTCGAATCCAACAATATATGTTATGATTTATCTCAAGCAGGCTTAATATCACATCAACATCATAAGTGCAGGAAAATTATTAGGGGCAAAGTACATACCTTAGCCTCAAGTGCCCACCACGTGTCGTCTGCCATAACTGCATTCGTGCCTGGATCGAGGCCCAACCCAGTGCTACTGTGAAGCAAGGTCTTTGCGAGGGACCAAATGGTCTTCTGTTGGGTCCAGAAGTTGCGAAGTACATTAGGTTTGCAGTGCTCTCCAAACTCCTCCGTCAGGATGGCCGCGACACGTTTGAGGCCAGCTCGATTGATACCACCGCTAGATCGGTTTCTGACCTCCATTTCTTGCAGGCACAGCTCAAAGAATCTTATTTTCGCCCGGGATAACATCTGTAGCTTGTCTTCTATAGTAAGTCGACTTCCGGCGTCTTACCGTTTGGGGACAATCTGGTAAAGTACTGGCTAGGTCTACCAAATTGAGAAGGAAGAACAAATTATGAGATAAATGAGATTTCAACTGGTTGATGCAAGAAGGAAGGTTGCTCGATTCGACAGCCATGGTCGAGAGAGATAGAGCTTACCACATTGTGAAATAGATCTATCTTATGGACTAATAATCTCGTACGTCTCAACTGTTGCCGGTGAGCCTGAAGGTGGGTTACTGGTTTCATAAAGTTTTGGCCGGCCAGAAGCTTTTCAAGTCAGTGTTACCACAAAGGGAATGAAATAGCAGATGATTTTGAAAAAGGATGGCTCGGAGGAATATGGGTGGTTGGCCAAATTGATTTCCCGTCAAAGCTCGTGAATATTCTAATTATTCTAGGAAAATTTTGACAGCATCTCCACTAATTTGATAACAAAACCAACTTGTACAAATTCCCAACACCAACATCGAGCCCATAACACCTCATTCGTTTCAAGCAACAATTCATATATGAAGAGATATACCAAACCAAGTATCATTCACCCAAAACACCCAATACATACTAGTAAGTTAACCATATCAAATCCTATGATCCATAGTAACACTTAACCCATAACAATCTCTAAGTAGTGGCTCAAATTCTTGAAATAGCAGGCTTGACATAATGCGTTGCCCAAACCTCCAATTATTACTTGGAAAGAAAATCATTTAGGAAAACATATAAGCTAACTAGCCCAATGAGTGGAGTTTTATAATTAAACATACTTTGGAAAGTCGAAATATAACTTTTGCAAAATCTCAAATAAAATGTTCAACTTAATTTGGGAATTTTCATACTTTAAATATAAATCCAGTATAACATCAGCATTTATAAAATCATCACATATTAGAAAACATCATGAATCATGTTCCAAATCAAACATTTCTTTGAAAATCATGTAGCATTATTTCATATAAAAATCCATATGAACTTTTCTAAAGAAGGCATCATCTTTTATGGAATTTCATAGAAATACATTTACCATAAAACATTGCAAGTTTCTATGAAATCAAAGCATAGCATATTTCATTTAGAAAGAAAAGAAGGGGAAATGCTCCACTCACTGGGCTAGTTAGCTCATATGTTTTTCCTAAATGTTTTTCCCTCTAGGTAGCAATGGGAGTTTGGGCAACACATCATGATTGAGCCTGCTATTTTGAGAATTGAGCCACCACGTAATAAATTGATTTGCTATAAGATTTGTTAATCTTATGATTTATAAGGTTGACATGTGTAAGGTTATTAGCATATGGTTGGAAATTGGGTGAATCATGTTTGGTCTAATATATTCCTTGATCTATGAGGTGATGTTGTTTATAATGAGAATTATTAGTTTGTGAGATGTTGATGTGTTGGTATTGGGAATTGATACATGTTGGTTTTTGTTAATAAATTAGGAGAGACGTTGTCGAAATTTTTCTAAGATAATTAGTATGTTCACGAGTCTTGACAGTAAATTCTAGCTTTTAGTTGGAATTTATCGTCGGCGCACGTCACACTTCTAGTAAGTTAGAGGTACTAAGGGTGGGGATGGCTTGGGGGAATAGGGGTGGTTGGCCAAATTGATTTTTTCCTCCCTTTCACGTGAATGGAGAAGACTTGTCAAATCCAGTCAATTGCGAAATGTCAGAAAAAAATAAAGGCTACTTGCTTTTGTCAGGAAGAAGTTAACGGCTATTATAAACAATTTCATTTTAACTAGAACCAACTGGACCCTAATGCACATTGCACACCAAGAATGATACCGCAAGAACTTTACTGCAAATGTCACAACAAAACAATAGGTAGGAAAAACCAAAAAGGCACTTAAGTGCCTTTATATATTAATAATAGATTTGCCAGCTAAAGTATGCTTAAGAGTAACTATAAGAAATGAACATCTTATATGCACAACATTGAGCTTTATTATGGTTGGGCTATAATGAGATAAAATGATTAAGAGTTAAATTGGGATTTATTGAGTTATTAATTTTATTCAATATGCATGAACTTAATGTGATGCTGATAAAGTATAAAGTTGGAATAAAAGTCTATTGGTATTAAATTAAGGTATTGATATTATGTAAATTTTGACGACATGATTTAAGGGAAATTTTATTTATGTGGCTAATTTTATTTGATAATATTATTGGACATTTTACGACATGATGATATGATGTATTTCGAGGATTATCCTTGGAAGTATGATTTCATATATAAATGTTAATGGGTGATGATGACATAGTAGAAATTATATGTTGATATATGTGTTGATTTATTAAGTTGTAAACAATTAAGGAAGTGAAATAAGTGAAGTTAAGGGTGAAAATAAGATTTGGACAGCATTATATTCAAGGAAGAAATGAGAAAATATTGAAGAATTAGAAGGAAATGATAAGCTTGTAACTTCAAAGCGAGTTATATATTAATATAAGTAGATGGAAAGGGACAAAGTTAAAGAAAGTGATATAACTTGATAATATATAAGATTAATGAGCATAATGTAATGATTTAGAAAAGGGGACGGCTTTGTATGTAAGCAAGAGGAGAGAAATTTATATAAAATTGAGGAAAAAAAAATAGGGGAAGTAGATCCCCGGGATTAATTGGAAACCTACGGTAGTGAAATAATGACGGGAATATAAGAATTTTTTATAATAGTAATTAAATGTTGAATGGAATTCTCATATTATGCTACAGGAAATGGGGAAGAAATTAGAACCATTTACTAAACGAGCTAGATTTCTATGTATAGCCGGTGAGTGGAACTCTTCTGTTCTTTATTTTTAAATGAAAATTAATTATACTTTGATTTCACATGAATTTGCAATGTTTTATGATGATCATCTATTTCTATGAAATTTCACAAAAGTAGATATTTTCTTTAGAAAAGTTAATATGAATTTTTATATGAAATGATGCTTCATGATTTTTAGAGAAATGTTTGATTTGAAATATGATTTATGATATATCAAAACCCACCAACTCTGTATCCTATGTTATTATTTATCCCGCCTACGGGCAAAGGTGCCTATAGCTCAAGCTGTTAATATGATAAGCCGCCTAGGCAAAGTGGCATATTGTGCTAACTATGGCTCAAGCTGGTTATTTTGCCACCTTGGGCGGAGTCATATGGTATCTATGGCCCAAGCCGTGTCTAAGCGCATATGACGTAATATGATAATTACATGATGACATGAAATTATGGATACTTTTTAGGTAGATTTTATGATGATTAGTAGAATGAAATAATGTTCATGATGTTTTCTAACATTGTAATGATTCTATCAATATTGGTATTCATGCTTGATTTATGTTTAAAATGTTGAAAATCCAAAATTGGCTTGTACATTTTATGCGAGATCTCGAAAAAAGTATATTTGACTCTCCAAAGCATGTTTATTTACAAAAAACTCCACTCAATGGGCTTATTAGTCACCTGTTTTCTAAATGATTTTCTTATTAGGTAGCAATTGGAGATTGACAACTCTTATGGTTGAGCCTACTATTTCAAGAATTCAAGCCACCACCGAATGTATTATTGAAATGAATTTATTATAGAGTTTATTATTATGATTTATAGACCTTGCCACGGTTAAGCTTACTAGTATGCATATCTCGTGTGAATCATACTCGGTTTTAGTATATTCTTCACATATATGAAGTAGTGTTACTTGTAATGATGGCAATTATTACATTGCGAGGTGTTAATGGCTTTGATGTTGAGAGTTTATACATGTTGGTTTTGTTATTAAATTAGAGGAAATATTGCCAAAATTTTTCTAGGATAATTAGCATGCTCACGAGCCTTGACGATAGATTCTAGCTTCTAGTTGGAATTTATAGAATCTATCATCAGCAACATCACACTTCAAGTAAATTAGCGGTACTAGGAATAGGACGTGTCATGGCATTCCACTGTTATGACCTCCTCTACATTGCTTACAATTCTAAGAAGCCAATCTCAAGCAAAAAACAATGAATTTTGTGGATTCACCTTAACTTTTTCCAGGGTTCACGAACTTAGAGAGAGAGAGAGATGTGGACAAAGGCTTTGATTTTGATCGTTGTTAGCATTGTGTTCTATTTGCTTCTCACTAGAAACTTCGCCGTTGTTGGTGGTAGTGGGTGAAAGACCGTGAATAGAAAAGGGGACGTGTCTGCTCTAGAATGGGAGCCTGATTTTTGCTAGATAAAACTTTAGCCCTTGATTTTTGAAAATAGGAACTCTAAACCCCAGTTTCCGTAATTAATCCTTTTAAAGGCCCTTCCTAGAGCCCACCTACTTTTTTTAATTAATTAATTAAAATGTTGATTACCAATTAACCATATAAATGACACTTCATTCCACAAATTAGACACAAGAAGAAAAGCAAGGGAAAAAAACACAAGAAAACGTCTCAAATTTTCTAAATCTTGAAAAGCAAAAACCGAAGTCTGGAAGGAAGAAAATCTAGAAGGAGAAGTCAAGAGGAGGAAGGTCAAAGCCAAAGTCTTTAAGGTTTTCATTTTCTTCAAGCCAAAATCTAGGTATTAAGTTCAAACTAGGAGATCAAAAGTCTTCTCCATATCAAAGTAGTGTTAAGCCAAATTCCCAGCAAATTCAAGCCTTTATAAGTGAAGAAATAAAGTTGGATTTTGCAACATAGCCGTAATAGAAGCGTCATCCACTTCATTTACTTTAAAAAATATATATATTTTTTAACAATTTCTTTACTCCCTTTGGATAGCCCAACATAACACACTTAGTAGCTTTAGGGTCCAACTTGCCCTTAACCTGGTGTGCAAGTACCGCACAACCAAATACTCTGAGATGTGACAAATCTAGAGGCTTATCAAGCCACAATTCCTCTGAAGTCTTGAAGATAACAGCAGTAGAAGGATACCTCTTTATCAAACAAGTAGCAGTACACAAGGCTTCACCCCAAAAATCTTTAGACAACCCTGAATTGATGAACAAGCATCTGACCTTATCCATTAAGGTCCTATTCATCCTCTCAGCCACCCCATTTTGCTCTAAGGTATTTCTCATAGTCCTATGCTTCATGATACCTTTGCTTTTATAGAACTTATCAAATTCACAATTGCAAAACCCTAGCCCATTGTCAGTCATAAGAGTTTTCAAACTTCTACCCATTTGATTCTCAACCAAGACAAGCCAGGGCTTGAATTTGCTTAAAGTTTCTGATTTGGATTTAAGGGGATATACGCAAATTTTCCTTAGTGGTCACCGACAATGGATAGAAAAAATCTATTTCCTCACAAATATAGGATGTTTTTCTAGTCCTCACAAGTTTGCATGAATGTAATCAAGAGGGTGCCTAACATAGTGCTCACCGATCCCAAAGCTAACTCTGTGTGACTTTCTTGGAACATGCATACCACAAAAGCTCAAAGGTGTAACACTATCCTTTTCCCAGCAACTTTTGGTCACTAAGACATTCCAGCCCTCTATTCTCAATGTGTCATATCCTTCTTTGCCAAAGATCTGACATATCCTCAACAACTGAAGATAGAGCATGGTCTCCACTCTCTAAGGCTTTACCTTGAAGGACATACAACCCATTCCTCTTTGGCCCTTTCATAACTACTAGAGATCCCTTTGCAATATTAAGAGTACCAAAGTGAGACCCGAGTTTATAGTCTTAATTCTTCAAAACACTCAAAAAAATGAGATTTCTAGCCATTATGAGAATATACCTGTCACTCAGTAGAGGTCTGACAATACCATCATGCATTCTAATGACAATATCTCTTAAACCCTCCATAGCATGTGACGTGTCATCTCCTAAATAGGTCTTCCTATGATCAATTTCTTTGTAATTATAGAACCAAGATCTATGTGGACACATATGAGCAGTGGCACTTGTATCTAGGATCCACTCTTAGACAAAATCAATAATCAATAATACACACATTCATAGCTTGCAGGCTCTCCTAGTCACTAGTAGTACCAGCATCAATAAATGTATTGATATCCAAGTCGTAAAAGGAATCAGCAACAACAACTAAAGACTGATCATGACCCTACTGTGCTTTCTGCTTCCGTTTGAGGTCTGGACAATCTCTCTTAAAGTGTCTCACTGAATTACAATTATAACACCTCTTACCACTCTTATCCCGAGACTTAGACCTACCCTTTGACTTCCATCTGCTCTTCTCACAATGAAAGCTAGCATAATTATCTCTGGGCTCAGTTCTTCTTTGAATACCACTAAACAAGCTCTCCTCTCTCATGCCCATTAACTCTTTCTTGACTTCCAACTCTTTAGACTTCAAGACATCTATCACAATTGTTTGAGTCAACTTATCCCTACCATACTTGATGGCATTTCTAACATCTCTATATGACTCAGGAAGAGAGTTCAAAAGAATAACAACCAAATCTTCACCATCAAATTCTTTTCATTGTGGGCCAAACTTTTGACATTCTTGCTAAAATCAGCAAGATTCGACTCAATGTCCTTTCCTGTGTCCATTTTAAAAATAAAAAGTTTATCAAGCAAGTAATTCCTATTTGTCAAAGTTTTTGTCAAAGCCATCTTGTCAAAAGCTTCCCACAATTCGTTAGCAGTCTTGTATTCATCAACTTGTCTCATAATAACATTATAAAAATGCAGAATGATAGAACTATGTCCAACTTCATTCATATCAATAATTTCATCAAGTTTAGCTTTCAATGCAGCGGGATATGTACTTGAATCATCAAGTGCTTCAACAACCTTTCATTGAATTAAAATAGCTTTCATTTTTTGCTTCCAAATCAAGTCGTCTCTCTTACCATCAAATGGTGACAATTCCACTTTCAACCCCATAACGGACAACTTAAAGAGAGGTACTGATTCAACAATAGGATTCTGATCAATTTTAGAGTCACTTATCCATCAAACACACAAATACAATCTAAATCAATCTAATACTGAAATCACTTTCCAATATAATACAGATTACACCACATTTACGCACATGACAATATTCACAAATACCAGTTTTTCTGATATTTAAGATAAGTAATACACACAATGTACCTATCATGACTACTCAAGAAATTCAATCAATCAATCAAGTCGCAATGTTATGGAAAATAAAAGAGCAAAAATCACATAATCACATCATCTAAACTATCACACATAATCCAATCAGCAAAGGTAATTAACAATCTAAAACATGCTTCTAAAGGGTAAATTTATAGTGATATTACCAACACCATTGAACAATGGTGTTTCGTGGTATTCAGTGCTTGATAAATGAGGAAAACCAGAGAATGTGTATTCTAAAATGGTGCTTCAACAGCCACTGCAGGAAAATCTCGTTGGAAACCACTTTGAACTCACAATCGTAGCTCTACAGCCTCACCAGATGGTCCAAAAGTTACGCTACTACCACTGGAAGGTCTGTGCTCCAAAATGAGTAACCTAGACATACTTAGTTAATTATCTGATTAATAATTATCCAATGTAAATTATTTATCAATACAGCAAAGAACGTAGATAATTAACAGTAACACAGATAGTAATAAATCAATTCGCAATCAGTCTGATTAAGTACGGCAGGATATATCTCGATCAAATTAGAGATATAATCAGTGTAAGCTAGGCAAGATGTATTCTGGTCTTTAAGACGTGAATAGTAATGTGTAATCTAGTGGAGAAAAATAAACACAGAATCAACACCAGAATTGTTGACAAAGAAACCCAAAAGGGGAAAAACTGCGGGCACCCTTGCCACGGAACAACCAATCTACTAACACAAATAAGAGTTTAGTATAGCTCGAGATATTAGTGATATCGCAATATACACTAAACATTCAAAAGGAAAAATTATAAAAGAAACTCCCTCTTTTCGCCTTTTGACATGTGACAACGTACGTTGCTTGTCTTCTCTTGCTATCACACTCATGCGAGAACGTACATCAAACTTCCTGGAGATCACCTAAACTCATCTTGGGAAACAAGACCTCCTAAACCTCTTCAACCTTGTGTGGACGGTCCCTCGCACATATATTGATCTTCTATCAATACACTTTGAAAGGCTCCCCAAATAAACACAGTTTAAGACATATAAGTCCAGTTGTAAGAATTAAATCTCGCGGGTTTGGTAATGTGTTTTTCTCTTGCGTTGAGCTCAAGAATATTGCATGAAAGAATGCTCGATTGGTGTGTAAACCTACAAGAGAAATACACACATACACACATATATATATATATATCTATATATTGTGAACTTTGAATTCTTGTACAAGTCAAGAATCAAAGTTACAATATACATATAGGAAATAAATACAAGGAAAGTAGAATGTTAGTTTACCGTAAAGGCTTAAACTTTCCTTATACAAGTAGAACTTTACATGTATAGAAGCTAAACCTAGTTAAACATGGTAAGTAGTAGAAAACTAGATATTTGCACGTATTCGAATTTCTTGATTTCTAAGCAATTTTACACATGCCGAAATATCTACTTGTCGACCAAGAATATTAAATTTTCATGGAATAAAAATATCACACGTAAATAAGTCATGCAAAATTTATAACAAACTTTTGACACTTAGATAAAAATTAGGAATGCCAATTTTACAAAACTTTTTGTACTAACAGTCTGTTTCGATGTCTGCAACAAATTGCATGTTGACAACTTCACCGGAAAAAGCCAGAAGCATCGTTGCCAAAGCTGCGCGTGAACTTTACAAGCCATCGCCGGAGGTCTGTCAGAAAATGTGCTCCATCTGTAGATGCATCTCCTCGTGGTGCGTTTGGATCCGGTCTCCGTTTCTCCAATTGATGTATGATTTGGCCCAAATCGGGCTTCAAAGTTGCGATTTTTTAAATTTTTACAAAACTGGCTGGATTGTTCCTTGCAATTTTTATCTGATTTTTGAGTTTTTCTTGGACTTAAAACCATCTAACATGGCTCTGATAACATTTTTTGAGGTTACAAAGTGTTGTGTAAAAGATTACACAACCAAAATGCAGAATCGTAACCTCCCAAAGTGTAGAAATCGACCCAAACTTGCTTAAACGCTCATCCAATGGATATTTTAATGTGAGCTTAGATTTAAAGCTTGTTTGATCCTCATTATTCCCCCAATTTATAATTTTAACTACCACTAATTTGACATTTGATTTGACAATTACTCAATTGCAACTATATATTTCAAAACATTTTTACATTTTCAATACATATTCTACCTCTTTCCTCATTATAATTTCCCCAAATAATGAGAATCAAACAAGCTCTTAAGATTGCCACTGCAATGCTGGAATCATCGCAATGTTGTCCCTGGGAAAAGGCAACTAGAAGGCTCGCCGGAAATAGTTAGGATTTCATCGGAGATTTTGGTCATCTCCGACCTCTATTTCTCTTTGTCTTTCAAATGTTAGCCAATGTCCCAAATGACCAAGAAGATCGGAAGAGCGTCGTTGTCTTATATACTAGCTTTCCAATGTCACCAACAGTTCAAATGGGCATGGGGTGTAGGATGTCACATGTGTGTTGACTTGAAAGTGACCACCCTAACCATTAGATTATATCAATGATCCACAATCAATACAACAAGCACAATCATCATCCATACTCATGGTCCAATCACAAGATGTCGTGTAGATTTAAGTGAGACACTTTCTCTACAAATCTTCACTTGGATCACTTCAATCCATGCCAAATTCCCCGGTTATAAGTGCTATCTAAATAGGATGTTTGTGTAGTCTTAATTAATCAACACCTTAATTAATCAACACCGCTTACTCCAGCTTAACCATTGTCAATTCCAAGAATTGAAAAACAATTGGTAAACTTACCAACTACAAGTACCTATCCAAAAAGGACGTTTGTGTGGTCTTAATTAATCATCATCACTGGATGCTTGTGTGGTCTTAATTAATCATCATCGCTTACTCCAGCAAGTATCTACAAAACAATTAACCGTTATCAATTCCAAGAATTGAAAAACAATTGGTAAACTTACCAACTACAAGTACTTTTGCTCTAACACCTGCAGGATTATCATCAGTTGCAATGCTGGAGAATTTAACAATTGGTTGCAAATGTGATTCACACGCGTTATAATTATCACTCAAAACAGAAGAAGTAAGAAGTAATAGATTTCTTTTGATCTACTAGTAGATTTCTTTTGATTCACACGCGATATAATTATCACTCAAACAGAAGAAGTAAGGAGTAGTAGATTTCTTTTGATGTTTATTACATCCAAAGACAGAATCTACATAACCCCTGAACTCATGCTTAGCACTTCTCTTTTCAAACACACTACAAGAAATAAGTCCAATAGTCGTGACTCACGTCGCCGCAAAATGTGTATATGTCGCGGCAAATGTGTGATAGCAGTGACAAAGTCGCTCGCGAATGTCGCGGCTAAAAACCCGTGGTAGTAGATCCATAGCGGCGACTTCTGTCGCCGTAATCTAGGAGCCACCCAATAGCAGCGATGCAGTCGTGGCTGTATGGTCGATGGGTTTTGGTCATTAAAAATGCATGATCGATGTGTTTTGGTCATAAAAAAATTTTTAACCCGACCTGACCCACCCCCTCCCCAGCCCCAGCCCCATAGCCTGATACTTTTCCATCTATATCTAATTAAATATTGTTTGCCCATGTGAGGAGTCGAACCCACCACCTTGAATGCAAAGACATGGTACTTCACCAACTGGACTAACTTGACATTTTGCTATTACCTTACGTTTATAATATATATTATATAGATTATTATAACTATAGTGACAAATATCTTCCTTATAACAATGATTTTTCGTCACTATATACAAGAACAAAGGCAGGAAATTTTCCTGCCAATCATATAAAGACGACATTTATGGATGGTCATCTTAGATCAAGAAATATGGCGACAACTTTTACATGTCGCCACTATAGATACCAATATACAGTGGCAACGTCATTTGTTGTCTCTGTAGATACATCCTACAGTGATAACATTATGATATCGCCGGTACAGTGTGACGACTACTGCGGTGACTTAAAATCGATGTTGTAGCCAATGCTATAGCAACGACATCTGACGTCGTCGCAAAATATCGCCGCTATAGCTTCTGTTTCTTGTAGTGACACTAACCCCCGTATAACTATCCCACATAGGTATCTTAAAAGCGATGCAAGTACACACCAATGAAATTTACCATAACTAGCTATGAACATACCTAGGAAATTAATCACATAAGCATGAATAGGTCTAGTGGTTATCATTGAGTACATCAAAGAAACAATGACATTAGTCATTATCTATTTTTCTTCATCAGCTTTAGGGCATTGTGTAGAACATAAATTCATGTGTGTACCCAATGGAATATTGACAAATTTAGCAAACAACGTGTCATTCACATACAATAACTACTAAATTTCACAACCAATTTTGCAGTTATTGTAACACATACATGCATCAAATTCACTAATCTTGAGCGCACAAGCATTAAATCTCCTATACCTTCATGGTATGCAAATTCCTGTTTCACTGTCTTTTTTCTCCACTTGATAGATCTACGCATAGTGTTTGCTGATGTTTCTATTTTACGAGGTTATCACTGAGGGTAAATGAACCTATCTAGTCTCGTCAAAGGGTTTTTGCCTTGATAACCCCTGATGCCGGAAGAACTAGATGAAAAATTCATGACATGTTGAATTTTATTCTAATTGCAGGAAACTAATAATATTCCAAAAGCATAAAAAATTAATTAACCAAGCAAAGAAGGGTTTTAAGAGAGTAAGAGAGATTTTTAGTTCAGAATGTGTATTTCACATGGGGGAAAATGGCATGGCAGATTCAAAAAGTGAATATGTTTAATTCGCCATGCTTTTTAGTACTAAAGCTGTTATTTCAATTGCCAGCAAAATGACTACCAAATTCAACCATGGTAGCCATTGTTGCTACTAGCATTTACGAGTTCCTCCTCCAAACTTACTTATGAGCTTGCTAACTTTGGTAGGTGAGCAGATTATAAGTGGCTACCCAACGAGGCGTGCGTTCTTGCTAGGGCACGAACTCGTCCTTTGGCAAGCTAGATGAGTTAGCTCATCAGCTTTTCCCCTCGACCTATTTTGCCATCCCTAACGCTCTTTGATTTCAAAGGGTAGTGGTAGGTTTAAATGAAGGCCAACTACTTAGTTGCACACTTGGACAGGTTATGTTACCTTGGTAAAACTGAATGCTTACAATAAATTTATATTCTGAGGGCAATTTTCATTCTAGGTCCCCAACTTTTCAAATTTATATAAATTTTGTCACTAAGTCCCTCACCTTTCATTTATTATCGTATTATATCATCCAACGTCACTTTTTGTCATCAACCTTTTAATTTACACCATTAAGCTCTATCAAATGACTATTACACTTTTACTTCTTTATTTCCACTATAGATTCTATACATTTCAATTTTTATGCAATTTTGTCTCTGTCATTTTTTAGACGCATAGGAGCCCCAACCGTTCATTTTTTGTCATGTTATATCTCCATTAACACTTTGCATATCTAAAATTTTATTTTTTACTGTTAATATCTATTAAAATTATCATTATACTATTAATTATTTAATATAAAACAAAGAACAATATAAAATAAAAAGTCCACCGATTCTAACTTACTCCAACACAACACAACCCAATGACAATAGTCGGAAATAATTAAAACACAAACAAAAAATCGATCTATAATGGTCTCAATGATCGAAATCCGTTTTGAAGAAAGCCGTTGATCTAAGTATCAGCACGATGAATCGGATTTAATTGTTAGATCTACCACAAATCATGTGACAAATACGGATTAGGTAGATCCACTCCAAAAAATTTAATTTTTGATTTATAAAAAATAAACATAACCCTTATACTTTAATTCTATTTAATTTCTTGTCGCTTTTTGTGATTTTCACTTTAATTTGCTTCAGATTTGTTATTCTTCTCAATCTGGTCTGATCCATCAATTGTGGATCCACAAAAAATTAGAATTAGTGCATTAAAGTTTGGTTTCATTTTTGTAAACTGAAAATGATTTTCTTTTTTTGTAGATCCACCATAATTCATATCCGTTGCGTGATATGCGATGAATAGAAAAACCCAATCTGATTTGTTACATCGACTCTCAGATCGAAAACTTTTTTTTACACGGATTAGGTATCCATCAAGTTTGATGTAAATCAAGATTTTTGGTTATCACTACAGGCTAGGATGTGTGGAGTTTTTATTTTATATTATTTATTTTTATTTAAATAATTAAGGTATAATGGTAATTTTAATAGAAATTAACATTAGTAATTAAAATGTTGAGGACAAAAGGTGTTATTAGAGATGTAACGCGGTAATAAATGAAAGGTTAGGGGTCCTATATGCTCAAAAAATAATGAGGCCAAAATTGTATAAAAATTAAAAGGTTGGAGACCCATAATGGAAATAAAGAATTAATGGTATAATAGTCATATTATAGGGGTTAATTGTGAAATTTGAAAGGTTGTGGACGGAAATTGACGTTGGTAGCATAATACGATAATAAATGAAAAGTTAAGGGCCTAGTATGCTAAAAAAAGAATGAGGACAAAAATTTATGAAAAGTTGAAAGGTTGGGGACCTAGAGTTAGAATTACCCATATTCTAAAAGATCTGTTTAGGCGTACGTCTAGGATCACTTATACTCAATATATACTTCTACTCTGACCTTGTCATGCTTTATATTTATAACGCATTGATCAAATTTTACCATGCATTTGCGGCACCTAAGAAGTGATTTCAACACTTTTTAAAATATTGCGGTACACAACCAACGATGCCGTTAAAATTTTTTATTGAAAGTTTTATAACAAAACTTTTCAATCATATGCACTTAAATTTAAAAGATACATGATATGCATCTATGCACGCAATATGATGTGTGAATTTTTTCAACAAAATTTTGAGGTAGTTTTTTGAAAATTTTTGAGACAACCAAACTATCAAATGTTAATTAGTGAGAAAATATGCCAAAATAAAGCCGTCCTCAAATGATCGCACCAGATGTGATCGGGGAACGCGAAGATTTGTCCATTGGAATTTAGAAGCAAACAATTTTCCACGTTTTGTGAATTGTGATGCACAAATAACACACCAGACCCGGCGAAGTTGAGGGGAAGACTCCGGAACACCGTCAAAACCAGCGCAGCCGCTGAACCTCCGCCGCAACTGTGGTAGCAAATATACAGTTATACCATGTCTCTCCTCCTCAATCCCTGCACATATACTCTTCCTCAACTCAAGCTTTCAAAAGTCAGCGCAAAATTACCTAAGCCTCGTTCTATATCTTTCTCCGATATACCCAGATTCCTGTTACCGACAAGGTCCTCCTACATTTCCTACTCCTTTAATGACCCCAGTGACCCACCTTTTAGGTCGTCCCCCCAAGCGGGATCCGGAGATGTTAATGAATCGTCGGAAAACCCAACTTTTGTTGACGAGTGGGGGGAGAAGTCGGGACCTGAGGTCGAGCCAGCGACGAGATTCTCGAGTCCGGACCCTCCTAGGAATGAGGATGAGTGGGTTGGGACGAGTGTGGATGTGGGCAATGGGAGCCCTGTTGCTGAGTTGGGTGTTGGAGGGAGTGTGACGGAAGGTGGGGATGGGAAGCTCTTGGAGCTGAAGAGGGCGCTGATAGACACGGTTTACGGGTCGGACTTTGGGTTCCGTGCATCGCCGGAGGTCCGAGCGGAGATCGGAAGCTCGTTTTGCGGTTGGAGGCTTGTAATCCGACTCCTGCACCCACAGAGAGCCCCGAACTTGATGGAAACTGGGTTTTAGTGTGAGTTCTAGTTGCTCTGTTATGTGAGATAAATTTACATGCCATTCGGCTCATATTTTCTGATTATGTGCTGTGCCTGATTATGATTTAATCTCCTTTTCAATTGAAGGTTGAAACTCTTTGAAAGTTGGATAAGCTTTCAATATAACAATTTTGATAAAGAAGAGCTATTATGTTGAAAGTATTTCATGGTATGGTGACATGGTAATTTTTCCTCGATAATAATCTTATAAAGATAGTAACAGAATGGAAGCTTTAAATTCAAAAGGGAACTTGGATAGTCTTGGATTGACTTGTTTTCAAAATATTTTTCTGTGTAACGTGAAGAGAGGCAACGGTTAGATACAAGTCCTTCTATCGGTAGAAGATTTAATTTGTACTGCAGGAAACTTGATATATGTCAAAATTATTCTAAGATTGGTGTAAAAAATGACTGCTGAGTGTAGATGAAAATTTTTATTCTATGGGGGGTAGAAGTATATAATTTACCTTGCTAACCACATATAATATTAGCATATTACTTCTGCTCTTGTTGGTTTGGATATGGTTTATGTTTTCTCTTCAGTGGTGCATTCAGTTCCATCCTGAACTTTCCACTGGAGCACTTTGTTATTTAAATTTAAACAACTGCGACAACCCAATTTATAGCATGCTTCACCTTGACCTGAAATGATATTTCATTCATTGCCTTTATACATAGGAAATTCTTCTGAAATAATGGTTAGACATTGTTTGTTACAAAGTATTATTCCTAGTTTGCTAATTTGTTCCATCTTATCAATTTAGACACTGGTTTCCTACACGACGCTCTTCCGATCTCTTACAATTATGAAAGTTTTGGAAGTTTACATGACAGTTAAGTGATTTTCTTTGTATCTACTGCATAATGCTTTGACTGCTCAACTTTTAAAAAAGTGCTGGGACTACACCACTTCTTGAAATTTTTACTTTTTCTGCAATCTTAATGTATAGAACTTGGACTTAATAAATTTCAGGTTTCCTTATTACAATGGAGACCTGAAATCTTTGTACAGCCTGTTGTCTTACAGTTACTTTTATGTATTTGTTTAATACAAACTTTAGGGGTTTGCTGGTAATGGGGTGAGATCTTATGAAAATTTAGATGTCTGCTACCTGACCTGTAATCTGAATTTAAATGATGGAATCTTAGAGTATAGTTACATCAACAATGATTGGCTGTAGCAGAATAATATTCTTATGGTCTATTTGAGCTAAGATTGGCATCGTTATCCTAGTTGATTTAGTTGATAGTCATGGAAGATGGATGTATATCTTTCATTAGGCTTTTGCCAATTCGATATTGAAACCATCTAATATTTACAATCTTGTAATCCTTTCCACTGTTTTGAATTTCATATCATAATAAAGCTGAACATACTTTTAACCCAATATTAATTCTAAAAAAATCCTTTCCTACGTTTTTAGTAATGACAGGTAACATAATGAAGCCTAAAATATCTTTGCAATTTTTAAGTTACCAATGATAAATCATTTGCCTAATCCACAAGAACTCGCATCAAATGAGACATGATGTTTCTTGTAAATCATTGAGATGAAATCTAATGGGGAGTACTCGGCCTTCTAAATCAGTGCAGTGAGAAACCTGTTAAAGGGATATAGCAGATGCATTTCTCTTTCTGTGGAAGTCTGCACGTTTTATATAATATTTCAACTTCAGAGAGGATAGCAGATTGGGCGGAAAGGGGAATAGTGAAGAACCATACCACAAAAGATCGAGTACAAACATAATTTCTCAGCTTTCCTTTTTTTTTTTTTTTTCTTTTTTCTTTTTTTCATTAATTTTAATCTTCTAAAACATGCTGGTCACTTCCTTGGCTATATATTTAAATTACAATTTGTGGGAGACTCATATGCCCACAAGAGAGACCAAAGCCATATGTGTGATTTTATTAAATTATATTGAACTAAATTTTCTTTAAATAGGTACTAAGCCTCAGTGCCCCCATCAATTTACTGTTTCTCTTTTAAACAAAATTCAAATGGGCCGTGAAGTGTTTAATACTTGGTCCCAAAAATAAGTGGATAAAAATGGTTTGACCAATATCAATTGCCAAAGAAAGATAGCAAAGTAAGAGGGACCATATAAGCACTCTCTTTCCGTCTAAAAAAGCTTTATGCCTGTTATATTTGTCATCAGTTTTTGAAGCCCTTCAATATTCCTGCTTCAATATTCTTCGAATACAGTTTTGGCCAATCTCTTTGTCATAGAACTGACTTACCACTTTTTAGGCATCGGATGCAATTCAGTATGTAGAAACTCTAAGGTTTCCAGCAATCACCTTGTAGGGACTGGAATATGAAGGATGGAATTTGTTTTGCATGCCTTTTTAATTTGTTGGATACCATAGTTGAAAGAAACAAAATATAGCTACTTATCCGTGACCAACTTGCATCTTTAGCTCCACATTGATCAGTCTAAAGTTACCGCCTGTATGGAAGCCCTCTTCTTCAATTTTAATCTTCTTCTGTATTATTGTTATTTATTATTATTATTATTATTATTTTTAAAACCACTTGAGCTGCTAATTAGTTGACCATTAATCAACATCAAAATCAATTTCGTAGGGAGGTGTTTCCATGAAGGGCTAAATAGAATGTTCCATAGTTTGAAAACCACACATGTACAAGACAATGCAAGTTTATATTTCTATATCTTAAACAGATATGGTCAATGAGTAAAGGCTGAAGGATGACTTGCTAACTTATGCTGGAATTCTTGCAGTCAAGTATAAGCCTATAAATAGACTAATGATGAAGACACTCTTCCAGTTTAATAACACCATCCGAGGTCGATTATATATTAATGTGTTTGGTCAAGGTTAAAGATGAATTTCCAAATAAAAGAAAGCATGATATTGGTAAATTCTCTTTCTGCTTTGGGTGTGTTGATGAAACATACTTGAGAATGCGGCTTGAACAGGAGAGGGAGAAAGAAGACGGGGACCAAAAGAAGAGATGAGTGCTTTAAGCTTGCTTGACTTAGGCCACTCCACACAACAGTTCAATCTTTCATAGTGATCTACTTTACTGAATACAAAATGGAGAAAGTTGCACAAAAATATTTGTAGGACTGAAGGAGGTTCTAGAAAATGGAGTAGCTGATAGATCTCCATCAATAGGGCTCTGATTCAAAAATCATGGATGTAATGGTCAACCCAAAAGTTACTCTAAAAACAATAGCAATTCTACCAAGCAAGTAAACTCCATAATGTCAGTCTGGATAAGACCATGCACTAAAAGGATATCTGCTTCTGGAAATTATCAAAAGGACCAATATCCTGGTCCGAAGAAAGTGAAAAATCATAAATTCTTTATTGTAGCCATTTATAATAGAAAACAGTACATGAATTGAGCCTATGGTTTATTGATTGATGCAAACTGTTAGAGCAATGTCTGTATCCTTTGCTAAATGCTTTAACAAATAGCATGTATGGACCCTACTAATCCCACATCTAGCACCAGTCCTGGATTCCTCTTTAATGCGTATCCATGTTTAATTTTACTTTTACAGTTGTTTGGCAAATTCATTTGAGTAAGATGGTTTAAATTAGAATAGATTAAGCTGGAATTACCCAAAACATATGTGCAAGCTTGTGAAATTGCTTCAAGCCCTTTACCTTATAGTTCTGCCCGATTAAGCATACCCCTTTATCATATATATGCTGTTTCTTTTCAGAAGAGTGCAATGAGTTATCTAATTTTTCTCTTTAACAGGTACACAGCCTTTTCTGAGTTATTGCCTCTTCTGGCAGTAGGCAGTATCCCTTTGCTGAAAGTTGATAAGATTGGCCAAATAATTAACACAAGCAGCCTTACCATTGAGAACACCACCACATTGTCAAGCCCGGTTGCTACTCTTTCTTTTAGTGCTTCTGCAGCCTTTGAAGTTAGAAGTCTGTCAAGAATACAGGTATCACGTTATTCAACCCCCAACAAGGCTGATTGTGGATATATTGAGGAAAAAAGACAGACTAAAGAAGTAATTAAAGTTAAATAGAACTTTTGGTTTCTTGCCCACAAATATTAATTAATAGTTGTTTCCTTTAAGAAATATGACAAATATTTGCAAGGATTCAAAAAGATCTCATCTGACCAAATGGACAGAATATAAGAATTGCATTCAAACTTAATGGAAAGATCAATAATGACAGAATGTGTATTGTTAACCTTGCATTCCCAAGAATTTTTATACTAAGTTGATTACTATGTAGCTTTTGAAAATTTTTGGATCTGCTAATTGCCTAATTGTACTATGGGATGAAAAATAAAGTTGAAATGTCAGTATAGAATTGGAGATTCATTTTCAGACTAACTATGCAGGTTGAATTTAAGGAAGGGAAATTGAATCCTCCAGAAATCAAGCCAAGCCTAAATCTTCCAGAAAATGTGGACATTTTTGGCCAAAAAATAAGTTTGTCACCTGTGCAGCAGTCTCTTAATCCCATTCAAAATGCTGTGGCTAACATAGGACGGACAATTTCTGGTCAGCCGCCTCTCAAGGCTCCTATTCCAGGTGACAGAACAAAATCCTGGCTCCTTATAACATACCTTGACAAGGATTTCCGAATCTCCAGAGGTGACGGTGGCCTTTTTGTGCTCGTAAAAGAAGGCAGTCCTCTTCTGGATTAGTAGCGGGTACTTACTGCATAGGTTTCAAAATGTAGATGATAATGTACATGATATATCCTTACGTCGCAAAGCTCGAGTATCTGTTACTTTATGTAATACTTGCCAAAAATGTAAGAGGAAACAGATTGATAATTTTTGGTTGTTCTTTGACCGGGGATTCACAAGCGAAGGTTATTCTGTGTATGACTTCATTGTAATATGTAATTTTGGTGTGTAACCAAGGCTTTAAGACATGCATTTAGTCTCTTATATATTTTATTCCTTCATTGACACTTGCTCTAACGCCTTTTTCCAACTACCGTTATGGCATCATATGGTTGATGTGGCTTCATGTATGCACACCACGAGGTGTGAATTCATGTAACCACATCGCTATATGGGCGCCGTGTGTTTTAAATATGGATTACTAAAACACGGATTAAGTTATTCGCACAAAATTTATGTAAAATTCTTTTTATAGAAGTGATGTGATCATGTGATAACCATAAACTTAGAAAGTGTTTCAAAACATAATTAGATTTTATTAGAATGAGTGGATGAGATTTGTACAATAGTAGTGGGTCGTGTTAAATATGTGTATGTGATTGGTTTTATTAGATATTGTTTTTACATAGAATTGATTTGCGAACATGATATGACCAGTGAAGAAAAAGGAAGATTGTGCAAGAAAATTTTGTACATATAACAGAAGAGTAGTATTTTAACACTATATGCGTTTTATGACTATATGGCACATGTATGGTGTTAGAAAATTTTTATGTAGCCGGATTCGGTAAAATATTGACCCATGCGCTAAGTCGTGATTTATGGACTGCTCCTTCTAGAAGGACTGGAGATGGGCGTTGACAAACGGTGAACGGACATGGAGTCCGAAAAAGTATGCCGCTAAAACGACAGAAAGAAAGACTTTTGGTCTACGGTTGACTGGTAGAATTAATTAATTAATTGTCGGCAATTTCAATCAATTAAAGGCCCTTCTCCTAATAAATTTTTGTACTTATTTATGACCCGCTGAATAAAATAAAAGTAACGTAAACTTATTGTTAGCTCCAAATTAATATGAATCGTGGTTTAAATTGTGTTTCAATAGTTAAGATATTTATATTTTGAGTAAGAAGTCTTGAGTTTGAATTACACATGTCCTTTCTGAATTTCCCTCTCCTCTTCTATATCCTTCAGTATCAACAAATTAATATGAATCGAGGTGGTAGTTAAATATTTAATTTCAGTGATTATTATTAAATTAATCAAGAACAAGAACAATTAGACGTGTGATTAGTGTACATTTACACAAAATTTATTCTTATAATTTATAAATTATGTCTAGGTATAATAATAAAATAAGTAAAATTATCCACCTATTACCATGTATATTCTTACCCTATTGCTACATGTTAACTGTTTGACATTTTACCTACTAATTGGTAGAAAAGTGAACTGTTGTTGATGTTAAATTTATTTTTATTATTAGTGGTATATCCTTCATAGCATGATGACTAATAGGGAGCGATCAGTGATGACATTGGAATTTATTTATTTAGTTTGTATTTTTAATTTTTGACTACTGTTTTATGTTAAATCTTATCCAGTACTTTGTATTTTTATGGCATCATCATTTTCAGTCTTTAATTTTTATTTTATATTCTTATCATCAATCCTTTATAGTAAATTAGTAATAGTACATTTAGTCAATCAAGATAATAATAATAACAACAACAGCAGCAGCAAAAGAACAATAATGAAGCCGAAGCTATGGGATTACGAGAGGGCTCTGCTTTGGGTGAGATCGATGGAACACCATCAGGTCATCTTCGAGGTGGACGCTAAATTAGTAGCACACTCCGTCAACTCGGCCATATTTGATCACTCCGAATTTGGGATCATCATACAAGAATACAAAGCTGTAATTCAGGCTAATAGGGGATTTGTGGTTAAGTTTGTTAAACAACATGCGAACTCCCCGACTCATGAACTTGCTAAGCAATCATTTTCTCATACTAGTGTAATGATTTGGAATGAGGCACCTCTTTTCCTTGAGACCTCTCTTTTGTATGTCTTTATTGATATGAATGATGGATAAATTATCCTTTTCAATTAAAAAAAAAGTAGTAAAAAAACATTAAAGATATGTAATAAGTACAATAACAATAAGTAAAAAATCTAAACTTAATAATACATAGATAATTAAAAAAAATTAATAATACACACACCAATGTCAACCGTTCATTTATATATATTATAAATAGGGAATGCTAATTTTATTACTATTTTAAAGGAAGGGGGAGATTGACAAAGTCAAAATCATGAAGAAAGACGTGCGTCCTCCTTCACCTAATTGATTCCGCTATTTGAGGCGCACCCTTTGCCATTTGCCATAACACTAAAATTTTATTTACATGATGCTAAATGACAATTACAATTTACAAACCAATTGAATTTATAAACCGACTAACACAATTTTAGCAGTCTACTCAGGCAAACAGATTTTAACCGATTACCTTATCAACTTATATTTTGCACAAAAGTTAGCGAATGAGTCAAATTTAATTCCCATCCACATATTTTTCATAAAGAATCACTTTTCAAACAGCCTACACTTAAAAGGCTTAAACACAGGTAAATTAATTTTCGGAGAGAGATTTCAGTATAAGTCCCTTTGAGTAATAGGTTTTGTAAATATAAGTGGTAGAAGAGATCGTGTTATTAGAACAAAAAGTGATTTATTAGTACAATCCTGTTTGGCAACCAATTATGCTCAATATCAATTATAATCAGTGTTATTTCAAATTTTCGTCACACGAAACTAAAAACATTGACACATGTAATTAATAACTAAAAACTTACATGTGTCCATTCTTTGTATTTCCATGTAGCAAGCATGCCCATGCATGTAAGTCACTTATCCTGTGAAAACGTAATTTGTTTGACCAAGCTCTTCTAAGATAAATTTAGTTTGCTAATAGTAGAAGTATGACGCAACCAAGATAGAGCTGAATAAAAAGTTATATACATTTACTAACCTAACAAATGAATACACCCAATAACAAATTTGAAGAAGTAAAATAAAATGGGTTAAATATAAACATTCTACATAAAATACAAATAGTCCATGTATGAATTCGTGTGCAGAACATCTCGGGCAGTCTCAATCTCCCATTAGATGTATGGTGATATTATCTCGCCATATGCATGTGTTGTGAGAGATTATTGGAATAAGTTGTCTAAATACTTCCACCATGTGTATTTATATATATGACGAGAGATTATTTTTAATATCTAGAGTGATTCCATTATGGAGCCCCGAGTGTCCGAGTCGCTCTACTCTTGACAAAAATTACATATCAGCGTGATTGATGATAAAAAATCTGTGTATTTCATTATTATAAAATAAAAACATCTATTTTTAATTTACACCTCCTTGTTTGGTTGACTGAAAACAGATAATCATGGCCAAAATGAATGATCTTGTCCTTCCTAACTACTTGTGTGTGTATATATATAAACAATTAAAAATATATAATAGTATACATTTTCGCATTGATTTGTTCTTTGAAAGTTGTACTAGTTATTCGGATGATCCATCGAAAGAGGTGGATCAAGAGAGAGGGTCTTGAAAACCAGTAAAATGGAAATCACAAGACCATAGACAAGGAATTGTAACGTCGTTTCTTGGGCTGCGGGAGCGAAGATTCATACACCCACTTTCTTGGATCAACTCCAGCACAGATTTTCATGATTTCAAGATATTTCCGTGGTTGAATTATTGAGATTTTGAGATCCCGTTTCCATTGTCATCCAAATCCCAATTTGATTTTGGGTTCTTGATACGGAACGAAGACGATTTTTGGTGTCTCTGTATTTGTGATATATAATAGTTTGATTTTATTGTTTTGAAGAGAAATATTATCTCTTTGGATGGGTAGTAAAGAGCCGGTAAAATTAGACGACGAACAGTTATCGGAGCTCCGGGAAATATTCCGATCATTTGACCGGAACAACGACGGGAGCCTAACCCAACTGGAGCTGGGGTCACTCTTACGATCTCTGGGACTGAAACCCAGTTCGGAACAACTCGATGCGCTGATACAGAAAGCGGACAGGAACAGCAATGGGTTAGTGGAATTCTCGGAGTTCGTGGCGCTGGTGGCGCCGGAGCTTCTGCCGGCGAAGTCGCCGTACACGGAGGAGCAATTAAGGCAGCTGTTTAGGATGTTCGACAGGGATGGAAATGGGTTCATAACGGCGGCGGAATTGGCTCACTCGATGGCGAAACTCGGCCATGCATTGACTGCTGAAGAGCTTACAGGGATGATCAGAGAGGCCGATACCGATGGAGATGGAAGAATCAGTTTTACAGAGTTTTCGCAGGCTATTACATCTGCTGCCTTTGATAATTCTTGGGCTTAATCTTGTTTGTTTCTTAGGTATGAATTCATTTCAGTTTCTTTTCATCCAATCTCAGCTTCTGTTAATTGTTTATGAATTTTCATTGAATAACTCCTACTTAGTGGTTAATACTTACCGGGAATTGCTGAACTGATATCTGGAATTTAAGGGTCTGTTTCCTTCATGTTTCAGTTCTGTTTTCTGGATGAGATTTACACAACCTGATCTATGATGAGGTGATGATGCAATAACAGTGATGTGAGCACATTATCACCCCCACAAATCACATTAGTAACTCGTAACGGCCCCATACTCTGGTGCTTGATCGAATTCACTTTTTGTTTTTGAAAACACGTTCCCAAAGCTATGAAATCAATCTAAAAACAACAAGAAGAAGATGTTTAGATAATGGTAGTATGAGATTCAAGAATAGTACTCTGTTTTCGATTAAGTCCTGAAAATGGTAGAGATTTTCATTTTCTTGTGTAGGTATGACAATGAACAATTTACTGTGCTCAAAAACTCTGTTTCCAAGATTTAGCATTATATGAATAACTATTTTATGTCTATGCTGATTGATGATGATTCTGTTTAGGGAAGGGAGATATGTATATAGTGAGCCATGATATCAACAACTGCATGTCTGCATCTATCTTGATTCTGTTTTTAGGAAGTGATAATATAGTGAGTGAGCATCTGGTGCGTTTCTTTGGTACAGGTCTGGATATTTGTCTCTGAAGAAGTTCACCGGAGTGATAGTCTGTCCCCCTGAAACCTGCAAAGTAGAAGACAAGAAGGTTGTGGTTAATTTTCTGCTGAATCCTAAAGCATTTCTTCCACTTTTCACTATGGAAAGGGTTGTTGTTGTAGGCTCGTTGCACGGCATCTTTTCATACACATACATGTAACATTCCGGGTTTCTTTATCTACTAGGCGTTTGTATGGAAACTCTACCAAACATTTCTTGTTGAGGTTTGAATGGTGAACCATTTTCGACAATTTTGAAACTTGCTGTGTTCTTTGTGGTTTTCTATTTTCTTTCCATTTCCTTTTGTTTTTGCTTTCGGTATTTGGTATTGAGTAGATTTACCTCTCAAGTTGAGGAAAATGAAGATTTGACAGAGTTCTTGTGATAAACTCAGAACTTTTCAAGGCTACATCAGACCCTCAAAGTTTTACTTGTGACTATAGTTGAGTCTCATGGGCAGGATTCTTTTGCAAGTTGCAACTTGTGTAACTGGACCTAGTACATTGCAGGAGTTTGATGGTGAATGTGAGGTGTGGGGAGTAGTGGGTTGGCGGTGGAGGTGGTGGTGCACGAGAGAGGCCATATTTTCGGGGGGACTAGATGCCAGGAGGGTAGAGGGAGGTGCCACCTGGCATCAACCATCACGAGGAACATGTGAGGTAATGGTAACAAGTGCTGGTAGCTAGGCAACGGTGCATGCCGCACTTTTTTGTACCATGAATCTAGGACTTAACGGAGTAGTTTGGAGTAGTTTCTAAAGAAGTGTGGTTTGGGGCGAGATACATAGTATTAGTCGAGCATTTGGTATCTTTAAATCTTAGAGAGTTGATGTCGAACTTATATTGGTACATATCAAATATTACCTCCGTATAGTCCAGTTTTCTTTTTTTGTCATTCTCAAAATTTGGTATAGTTTTCTTTTCAACAATTAGTTAAAATATTAGTTCTCTTATGTGTTCATATTTAATGTGCATAATTATAAAAAAAAAAAGAATTATTATAATTAAATAATTAATAAATGAAAGGGTATAACAGAAAAATAATGTTAAAATTTACTTTTTCAATACTATTAAATGAATTTT
Source organism: Nyctanthes arbor-tristis (assembly GCA_963692815.1). Classification (NCBI taxonomy): domain Eukaryota; kingdom Viridiplantae; phylum Streptophyta; class Magnoliopsida; order Lamiales; family Oleaceae; genus Nyctanthes; species Nyctanthes arbor-tristis. The sequence continues at coordinate 35,047 of CAVNYN010226979.1, forward strand.
TCTTAATCTATATTAAAAGTGGAATAAGACTATTTTTTGAGACACGAGATAGTATAATACTTCATCCGTTCGAAATGGAAAAAACTTCAGTGCTCTAAGAGTACTAACTACTCAGTGCTCTGGCCACTGAAATTTTGCCATTTGTACAATTAATGGTTCACTTAAACAACTCACACTCCCTCATTAACACCGTTAACATTCCATTCAATTCCATTTTCTTTCTTTTTTTTTTTTCCTTCTTTTCCCTTTTGCCTTTTCTAGTTTTATCATTTCACTTTTTCTTTTTCTCTTTTTGCCCTTCTCTGGTTTTATCATTTCACCTTTTTTTTTTTTTTTCATTTGATGTGTTCGCCGTTTGTTTGTCGATTGAAATATTTTCCTTCTTTGGTTTTAATTTTAGTTTTTCATTTCACGTAGTCGCCATTTGCCGACTACACACTTTACACAACATATCATTTGTATATTGTTTCCTTCAACGTTCGCACATGATATCAATACAAATTTTGATAAAATTCAGGTAGTGTTTATTTCAAATTATAAGGCACTTTTTTTCCATTAATTTATATAACGACAAGAAATCATTATTATTTTTCTTATCTATATGAAATTATTTTGCTCTCAATGGGTCTATGAATTGAATAAAATCAACAAAAATATATATTATTACACCAAATATATTCATGCAGAAATCCTCAAAAACATTCTGCATGTTAACGTTCCTCAAAAGCATTTTGTACGTTAACAATGATTTTCAAAAGGAGATAAACTAAAAAACAGCAGCTAAAGAAAATTTAAATTGCTACCGACCACACCATCCGAACAACTCTTGGGCACCTGTTCAACATTTTTCAAAGAAAATGAAGACGGTGTTAGAAGCATCACCAATTAGATTTAACCATGCATCAAAATATATAATATATAATTATCCCATGGAATCAGAATATAAATATACCTTAATGGTCTGTAAAGTGAATATTGGCATTCATTGAAGTATTAGAATTCAAAGTCAAATCAATAAAAGCATCATCATCCTTCCATAAAAATGATAAAGATAAATATTTGACACGAGCGTTAATTGGTGTTAATTGGGGATGGTTTGGGGGTTTTCCGTTAACAGTGTGAATTGGGGTTAATTGGAGGAGGTGGGTTGTCTAAGTGGACTATTACTTGTACAAATGACAAAATTTCAGTGGTCGGAGCAATGAAATGCTCTTAAAGCACTGAAGTTTTTTCCTGTTCGAAACATATAGTCCACTTTGTTCTTCATGTGGATTAAGAATTATATAGGAAATATACATCTTACAATCTGTGCTTTTAATTTTCCCTTATATATATATATATATTATTTTTGACAAAAAGGCCATTATCTAAGAGATAGGAAAATACATGACTCCAGTCCCGGACAAGGACCAACCGACTCAATAATGAGGAAAATTTAAAATTGATAATTTTAATTAAATATTAAATGATGGTAAATTAGTAAAATAATGCAAATTAGTCTTCTTAATAAAGAAATATGACTATATATTTGAGACATTTCAAAAAAAAAATTGTGGATTATGTAATTCGGATGGAGAGGGTAATAAAGTTGGGAACAAGAAATTGTGCTCACACACAATGGAAGACAATGCATACTACGAGTCCGGCTACAGAACTCCCGTTTTAATAGGCATGTAGTCCTTGTTCATATGTTTCAAATTATGACACTTTTCTTTATAAATGATTTGAAATCTTTAATTTTCTAATATATTTTTATTTAATGTGTATTTTATCAACAAAATAAAACCACAAAAGTGAAATAATTAGTAAATATTGTATATTAGAAAATTGCTTTTAAAATTTATTTTTTCAACAATATTAATATTAATTAAGTATTTCTTGATCTATGTGGAAAGAGTAATAATATACAGCACCACCAGAACCATGCACTCAACCACATGCCATTATTTCACTAGTTAAATTAAGTGGCCCACAGGTTGTTGCCATTAATTTCATCTATCATTCCGATCTTACATGTACTGTCACATAGATTTGTACCTTAGCACCAGTAGTACTGCATAACGTTATTCATGTGAAAATAAAAAAGTCTATTTGTATGTAATAGTTTACTTAATTTCTTACGCACATGACACTCGGCAAAAATCTCAATTTTCTACACATTATATCAAGTTCAAATCAAATATAATCAAATGAACACATGCATGTATTTGAAAAATTAAGTTATATGTATAAATAGATTTACTATTGAAAATAGGAACATGCTAGGATGGATGGAGTATTATCTTAATCAGGACGTTGGGAGTATTAGTTAGGGAATTTCTAAGAAATCAGGGCCGGGTTCTTTACGGAGTCCGATTTTCAATGAGATGTTACCATGTGGTGTGTGTCAGGTGAGATGTCAGTCTGTGATTGGAGACCGGGCTCTGTAAGGAACCCGGCCTTATTTCTATAGCTGGATCGGTATTAGTTATCTATACTAGAAATCAATCTTTACTTGTTGATCTTATCACTTAACACCGCATTCTTATCTTAGAGATAAATAGCACTTCTCGAGCAGAAAAAGGGTTAATTTCTTTAGAGGTTGTTCAAGTTCAAAAGTTTCAACGAGCTTTAGTCAATTTACAAATAGTTAACATTTGTTGAAAATTTGTCCAAGATGTGATTTCACTCCAAAGTTAACATTGCAGGGGAAGGGTCAACGTCTTCATCTTTCGACCTGGTTGCCTCTCCAACCACCATTGCTGCGCCCCTCTCATCATCGTCATCGCTCATCACAAAAATTGGTGTAAAAGCAAGAACAAATAAAATTTATACTTTGTTTTCAATTTCTACTCTTGGACCATTTTATTTTAGACCCAAATGGTTATTTTCGAAACCATCTGTAATTTTTAAGTGACCCCTTGCTGAAATTATTAAATTTTAATGACCATTGTTGAGTAAAACATCAGTCATGGTTTGCGAAATGAACCCAATTTATTTATTTATTTTTATCCTTTTGATACAAGAAAGACATATGAGAATAGATGAAACTTTAAAGAGGGATGTGTGTGATTTGAATCGGACTATTAGGGCCAACCGAATCAAACTAAAACTGAACAGTTTGGTCCGATTTTTCTAAATTTTCAATCGATTATGGTTATTAAAACAAATAACCATTTGATTATTGTTTGGTTATTGGTTTTCGAAAACTATAACCAAGTTAAATGATTTGATTTCGAATTTAGTAACTGTTCAGAAAGATTAAATAATAATAATAAAGTTATCAAACAATCATGATTTCTATTAAAACCATGTAACCCAAACCCAAGAGTATAGTTGTTGCTACTAAAAAATACATACTTTTCTCTTTTTACCTTTAATCAGTAATATAATTAAGTCATATTTTATTATTTTTTATATAACTATAACTAAACCAAAACCGAATGATTTGATTTTGATTTGGTTTTAATATTACAAAATAGTCAACTGATTATATTTTAAAAAAAACAGTTTTCGATTTAATTTAGCTTTCTTAAAACCACAAACAAATCAAACCAAACTACACACAGGCCGACTGAGTACCGACTATCCTGCCAAGAAACTTGAATATTCGACTAGTGTAAAACAATTCAAACAACCTACATAAACCCAATTGAAAGTGTAAAAAATATATCATATTAAAAATAGTGAATTAACTAGGTAGAAGTTGGTCTCCATAAGTTACAAAATACATCATCTCTACAAGACATTGACTCATATATTATTATAATGAATAAATAAATAATAATAAAATCATGAAAGTGAAGTTTGTTGCCGTTTCCTAATCGACAACTGTTGCACAAAATGCCGATTTTGCCGGAAATATTCAATAAATACTTCTTTTTTTTTTAACCCCACCAAATACTTACTAATACTTTAATTTTGATCACCTATCCCATGTGAGTAGATTAAAGTCTACTCTCTCTTATATGATATACCATGTGACATGTCATGTAAGAAGAGGTAGATTTTAGTCTACTCATATGGAGTAGGTGATCAAAACTACCAAATACTTCCCTTTCTTTATCGTGACAAATCGAGGGGTTTTCAGATCGGAAAAGATATGTGGTTTCAATTTGAAGCTAGATCTGCCCACGTGGCACTCAATCAGCGCCACATGGTTTTAGATATGGGCCCACAATTTTGATTAAACCCAAAAACCAGATCCCCTCAGCATTTTCAAAACGCCTCTGGCTTCCATCTTCCACACCGGCGAAATCAACAACGAACTCTGACAAAATAGAAATCCCTATACAAAATAGTAATGCTGGAGTGGCAGCAGCGGCATCCCATCCGGCGAGGTTAAGGTGGTTAAAAACAAAAGAAACAAAGAAACTATCGAATCAACGGCTAACAGGAAGATCGATTTCCTCTCCATTGTCTGCGGGTGCCTCAAATGCATATAATAGCTCTTTAGCTTCTTCATTTCATCAAAATGCGGGGGGAAAAAAGATTACCAAAAATAAAAAGTTTGAAATAACTCTTGAAATGGGTTGAATTTGGAGAATCTTTCCAAGTTCAAAGAGAAGGTAATCTGATTAATTTGGGGGTGGGTTGGGGTAGGCAGATGGGGGTTGTATGAACAGTGGAGATAGGTTAAAGGTGGGGATTTGGTGTTGAGAAATTGAACCTATTTGTTCTCGCAGACAGATGGAGTGAAGATTAAGTATTTTTATTTCCCTCTTCAGATCTCCCTCTGTGACTTAGCCCCACTTTGCAAACAAATATATGACACCTCTTCTACGCCGCCGCTGTTCTTGCTCCAGCGTTCGACGACTTCGTAGGTCAATCCGCCGCTGTTCTTCGTTTGGTGAGCTTCTCTGGGGAGTCTTTTTACTTCGGGAAAGGAGGGGATCCGGTTCGGTTCACTTATCCCCCTCCGGCGACTGCTCTTCTCCGACCGCCGGTAGATATTTCAGCGCAGTTTGAAAAAGGGGAGGTTCTCTGTTGATTTTCGGTAGTTTGGGTTCAGGGGAAGCCAAGCGTTGATAATGCTGAGCGGGCCTTCGGTTTTTTGTTTTAATCAAAAAATCATGGCCCTTAGCTAAAACCAGCGCCACATGAGCAGATCTGGTTCTAAATTGGAACCAGATATGTTTTTATAGCAAACCCTACAAATGGATGGGGCTTAAAAAGTTGTGATCGACCATGTATCACACATTGGTTTGGCAAACCGGCTTGGCTGTAATGGCTGACTTGTGGATCTTGCGACAATGACTTGAGCAATTTATGTTTTAACTTCGAAAATTTTAAATTACTTTTCTAGACTAAAATTTTCTCCAAATTTTGTTGTAAATGATCGCCAAATTTTCAGTGGTTCGAAATTCAAATTACCCAATTATTTTTGCCATTTTTCTCCCTCTCAAGACGATAAAAAAGGCTAATTCTATTGAGCTAAATTGAGCTCCCTATATAGAGTCCGACTGATAATAAAAAAAACAGCCACGTCGCATGAATGACCTCAAGCCTTTTGCATGTTAAAGTTGAACGTGAACGACCTGAAACCTTATGCAACCTGTTGTGATTCTATCATAAGAGTAGAAATGGGAACAAGTCAATCTTGCTTTTGTTATTGGCTTACCTAACACAACGAAGGACGGTATATAATTCTACTTGAGTGATTGTAGATTGTCTAATCAAGTTAGCACACTTCTTTCTAGTGAAGATTGTGTATTATAATATGTAGAAGTATATATATTTGCACAGTTCTACGTGTGAAATTTTGCTAGTATCATGGAATTTCCTTGTCCATTGTGTATGATCGAGTCCCTAAATTTACTTGATTTTGGAAAAGTCCATACACAATTGAATGAGAATAGCTTCCCCTCGATGATTGAAGTTTTTACTATACATGATCCCTGATGCCATAAAACAAGGCACATTCTATGGTTTCTATTAGACATTATGTATAGTCTCTGATGAGTTACGTGACAGGCGCCCATTAGACACCATAGATGACCTATCCCTTATGGTGTTTAATGAATGTCTGCCACATAACACATCAGACACCATATAGACACCATAGAAAAACCGAAAAAAACAACTTTATTGCTTCTTCTAATAACTCAGAGGGGCCCCAAGTACTTCCTATGGTTTTGGATGTGGGCCATACCAAAGAAATCCATACTGGCTTTCTGATAATCTAAAGAGGTATTCAGACGTGTGTCGAAGTTGATTTCAAGATATTTACTTTTTGCCTTGAGGTAGGCATGTCAACACTTAGATTTCAGCTCAATCTCGACCTAGGCTCTTTTGATCTTGAGTTTAAAAGGCCCGAGCCAAAGCTCGGCACGGCTCACTCAAGAAATTGTGGTTCGACCCGAGCTGAGCCGAGCCAGGCCGGCTTGTTTATCTAATTAAAATTTTTACCCTCCTCCTAACAAACGTGATTTTATTTAAAGGAAAATCGCAGTAGGGTACGATAACGAATCTACCATTTCATTACTTTTATAAATTTATTTATTATACATAGACTCATAAGAGTCATAGAGTGTAGGGGTAGAGCAGGATAGATTTAACTTTTGACTTGAGAGGGTAGATCAGGTCACTTCATGTAATACAATCTTTTTTATAAAAGATTCATGCAAAGATATTACAAAGATAACCCTTATCCTTTTTTTCGGGTTTGGGACCGGCTACATTCATTATAGGCGGAGTTAAAATTGTACATGAATAAAACATTTCATGTACAATTTTTTTTTATAAAAATAAGTAAAATTTGTAAAATTAAAAGTAATGAGATTTAAAACTTACATAATTAAGACGAGCCTCCAATATATTATTGCTCTAACTCCTCCACTAATATACTATCAACTGTTGTATACGTAATTTTCCAGATTTCCAATCTTTCAGACATATTAGAACCTCTAATATATCTTGTTTAAGTCTTGATTGTTTGTCGGTTAATATCCTACCACCTAAACTAAATGCAGATTCAGATAATACTGTCGACACTTGAGGAGTTAGTAGATCACGTAAAATTTTTGATATAATTGGATATTGCCTTGCATTACACCTCCACCATTTTAGAATATCAAAAGACTCTACTTCTTTAGGTGATAAAAGACTACGAATATTTACTTGAAAATATGACAATAACTCAATTGGAATATTGCTATTTGTATTAGCAACACTTACCATGACATGTTCATATGAACTATGATTAGTTGAAGGAACTTCTGTATCTAAAAACTCTCACATTTCATTTAAAGGTTCATCACTATAAGAAGTTTGACTTTGAGAAGATGTATTACCTTGACCTTCTGTTGCAGCATAATGCATGTACATGTCTAATAAATAATCTTCTATTTTTAGAGGAGAAAATTCCTGATTCAAGTTCTGATTAATTCCTTTTACAAGAGAGTTAGTATCTTTTAAATTAAATGATCCATCATAGTAGATAAAATGAATATCAAGGGCAACTCCTCCCAATATTTTTTAAGCTTATCCTCCATTAAATAGATTACATCAGGGATGGATTCAGGAATTTGAATAGGATCGAGCTGAATTTAGAGAAAAAACAACCGGGGAAATTTTTTTTTTTATACTATAAATTGTTAGAAACGAAATTGCACTAAAAATGTCAGAATATATAAAAACTTTAAAAATATATTGACATTGTCTCATTTGTAAATTAGTTTAGACCAAATCTGAAATATAATAATATTCCCCAAATACACAAATCACAAGCATATATAATAACTTTAACCACCATTTATCCATTAATGACAAACAAAAATAAATACATATTGTAACACAAAAGATAAAAGAGTCTCCATTTTCCTAATTACATCATAAGATAGATAACAAGTGCTTAGAATTAGATTCACATAGGTTGTACTCGACGAGATTTTGAAGTATAAAATTCGTCTATAATAGACTCTACATCTAACTCTGTTGTCCTTCTATAGTTCTACTATAAATTCATTTACATTCAACTGAGGCAATGAGCTTTCATTCCAAATTCCAAACCAGCAGCATGCCCATTTCTTCTCTCTATTTCTAGCTTTTCCTTTTCTTTGCCCAAGCCTCAAATACAAGGCTTGGTAAATTCCCCAATTTCTTATTGTAATTAGTGAAAATCGGGGTGATCGATTATCCAAAAAAAAAGAAAGAAAAGAAAAGAAAAGAAAAGAAAAGAAAAGAAAGAAGAATCCCAACCTTCAATGTCGTTGTCTCCGGTAAATTTGCACTCCGGAGTCCAAAGCATCTACTTTCCATACGGTTTCCGGCCGGATCACTCTCTGTTTATACAGTTTTCGACCGCCCTTCTTTCTGAGCTCCGGTGGCTTGTTGGTACTTCTAGGTGGACGGTGCCACGGTGGTTCAATGGTTTATTGGTTTGGTTCTAATTTTTTTTTTTCTAATTGTTCTGCCTTTCTCGATTCCTTTCCCGACTTCCCGTTTTGGATCATTTTGTTTTGGGCTTCCCAACTGATTTTTTGGGTTACAAAATTTAAAAAAAAAAAAAAGGTTTCGGTTTTGGGCTCTAAGGAATTGTTCTTGGGCTAGACTGAGCTACAGCTTGGTCCAGTTAACTAATGGATCCATCCCTAGATCACATCAACAAAAATTGGTAGATCTCTGTACATTTTAAATATTTTTGCAATTTTGAAAATATGTTGTAAAACAAGTGGAGCTGTAGGGTAGTAAACACCAGTACACTTATTTATAGCCACATAAAAAGGCTCTAAAAATTCCATAAAAGAAAATGCACTAGACTATTCCCAATCCTCTAAATTTTTGTCAGCTCTAAAAGTTTGTCGACCATTATAATATGCTGAAATAACTTTTTCATATTTACAGCATGAGCGTAACATAAGATATGTAGAGTTCCATATATGAGGTACATCAGTGGTGAATGATTTCTCTTGTAAGTCATTCTGTATACACATACTTGTAAATACTTGTCTTTAAAAGGGGTAACAAATTAATAAAACTTATCGTTAGTCTAATTTTTGCCAATTTATTTTTTATATATTCTAACCCACTTTGAATAATCAAGTTAAGAGTGTAACAAACGCAATGCATGAGGAAACAAAACACCTCCAAATGCAGGATGAATCTCTTCGAAAAATATTTAAACAAGTTGTTTATTGACACTAACATTGTCAAGTGTAAAACTTTTAACCATATCTTGCATACTGAATTCATCTATAATATTTTTCAAAACTACGTAAATGTTATTTGTATTATAAGGATATTCTACTACTCTAACTGTAATAATCTTTTAATGCATAATCCACATGTTATCAATGACTCAATGTAATGGGCAGTAGCTGCAATATAATCTTTTTGGTTATAACCAGCCCATAAATCAAATGCAAATAATATGACACTATTAAAATTTTTTAAGGCTTCTATGACATTAAATTTTTTCCTAGTATATAATTTTATAGTATGCGCATAAAGTGTATTTCTAAAATAGGGCTTATATCTCGGTTAGAGATATTGTTGTACAAGTTTAGCGAAGTGTGGAGAGTCTATTATACAAAGTGGCATTTCTTCTGCAGCTACACATAAAGCCGGTCCCTCTCGAAGTCCTTCTTGAGAATAGACCCAATTGGAAAGAACTGAACTAGAACCATCAAATACAAGCTGGCTTTGTCTTGGGTCCATGCCTTTAACCGACCTCATTTTGCATGTCCTTTGGATATGTCTACGCAAATAAGATGTGCTTGATCCTGGTTTTCAACTAAGCTCTTTACTACAATATTTGTAACATGCTTTCCAAATATATGCTTCATATTGAGTACCAACTTTTTTCCGTGTAAAGTGTTGCCATGCATCAGATGACTCTTTTCTTGTTCGTTTGCCTTCTTTTGTTTTTCTTCATAAGTAGTATTCAAGTTGATTGGAGGATTTTCAGAAGCATTATGGGCAAAGTGTGCGCTTGAAGTACCCAAGAGTTTATCAATTTAGTTGATAAACTCTATTTGTAACACTTACAATTCAAATATTTGTAGAAAAAAGGTTGAAAATATGAAACTAAAAAAAAAGAATTTAGATTATAATACTGGCAAATTGACAAACTGATCTCGTGATTGGAATATAAGAGCAAATAAGATATTGTTGAATTAAGTTGTCCGTAAAATATTACTGTAAAATGTTAGAATTTATAGACAAAGCATTAACCCTTTTTTTCTAACCGTTTATACTTATTTCTTTTAAATATTAAAACATTGCTCAAAATGAATGTTCCGATATTGAACATTCTGGCACTTGCTTTGCATGTATGCTCATACACGCAAAGGTATGTCTAACACTCTAATTGGATGATAAACACCAAGCTACAATATATATATATATATATATATATATGATTTTAGTATTCTATAGTTTTTTTTTAGTCAATAAGATTCATTTGCATGTGATGGACCCATCAGGTCAGATGCCATCATTACTTTGATTTTTCAATTTTATTTTATTATTATTTTTTAAATAAGTTGGATAGGGCTTTGACGGGCGGACCGGCCCGTTTTGGCCTTGCGAGCCACACGGGCTGGCCCGGCTCGAGCTTTTCCTCAATTTGAGGCCCGGCTCGAGCTTACTCAGGTTTTTTGCAGGCCGAGCTACAGGTCGCCCGAGTCGGCCGGCTTGTTATGCATCCCTACCGCGAGACACCTTCATAGACATTTTTTTCTTTTTCTTCTTCTTCTTCTTCTTTTGTTAGGAGCAATCCCAAATGGCAATGACTCATTTAAAAATTGGTGTATACTGTTGCTTGCATTGAGTACACGGTGTTCTTTAGTAAAAGGCAAAAAATAGTTCACTCTATGCTCACCGCACGGTTGCGTACCTTCATCGACATCTAATACTTGTTTGACTTTACTACATATGACCCTTCAAAAAATTGGTGTATGCCACTATTTGCGGTGAGTACACAATATTCTTTAGTTAAAGGCGGAAAAGTAGTTCACTCTTTGCTTACTACACGCCTGCGTACCTTTATAGAAATATAATACTTGTTTGACTCTACTGCATTTATCTAGATTATCCTTGCAAAACACTAGACTATCCTCAACAAAAAAGAGATGGGAGATCTTTTGACCTCGATGCAAACATTGAAACCCCATTATAGATTGAAAAATTCATTTTGTTAAAAAACTTTTTACAAAATGTTTTACCAAAAAAGAGTGATTTGACCACATTGCCTATGCGTGTTGTGTGACTGGGGGGGAAAATAGTCTAGGGTAAGATGGTGAATTATCCTGCTTTGTAAAACATTTTGTAAAAGGTTTTTTACAAATATTTTTTACAAATAGAAGGACTCTTATAGATTTGTTCAATTCTGCTTGCTGAAGGAGTTGGGAAAGGCCTTCTGTACATATGATAAACTAATATAGGGAAATGGGGCGTCCCGACTTCAAACCTCTCCTAGGAAAAATGAAACCACAAGGATCACCATTAATAATGAAATAGAGAGATATGAAGGACATATCAAGTAAGAATGGCCATTTTTAGGCTTTCATCATATCCATTTTCAAATCTGAGAACTCTGTCTTTCTAGATGTTCTTATCTTAAGTGGACGCACTAGCTCAAAGGCTACTACAAATAAATTGTACTCATTAAAATGAGATAGCAGGATGGGAAAAAATGAATGAACAAATCCAGTGAATGAACGAAAACTCTCGCCATCAACAACTTCCAGACCTAAAAAAATATGGATGGAATTCTCCCAAATTCCACTCTGGTGTGAGAAAAAGTCAGTGCACTCTATATATTAAAGAGAATTATATACCTCTTAGAAGATGAAAAACAACATATCAAGTAAAGGATTTCAAACATTTTTATAGATAGTTAATTAGTGGGCAGTTACCATTTATGGTTAGTGGACAATTATCATAATGACATGAATCATGATAGTGTGATTGATGGCGGTTATTTCAATATAGATAAAAGATGACCCCACTCCCATATCTTATAGTATCACACAACCCTCATTAAAAACTGTTACAAGAGTATGATGAGTAACATTATATGTCTGATCATGAGCTCAAATCAGGTAAAGATGCCGAATGACAACTTCTGGCGCGGGTTCAAGTCAGAGGGGTCATTCACTTTTTGAATGAACGACTTCCCAACTGTGCAATCATTCACTTCTTGAATGAATAGGTCCAAACACATGCGTTCATTCACTTTTTAAATGGATAGAGCCCTAATCGTGCATTGAGAAGTTAGCAAATTTTTGCAGTCTCACAAAAAATTCCCTGCCAGAAACAGACGAAATATTGAGTTTTAATTCTAAAACAGAGCCATGTGTCTCTCTAGGGTTGGCGTTAAACGTATAGCCAACTTATTGATGTGTCAAATGATAAATGAACCATCAATCTCTTGACGAGTTCATGTACAAACCATGAAATAAGAACTGTTGGATTTGAAGATAGAACCAACTTATTGACGCGTCCAAGTGATGAACGAACCGTCAATCTCTTGATTCATTCATGTAATGAACAAACCGTCAAATAGGAAAAGCATTGACTTTTAAACAAGACCAACTTATTAACTCGCTAAAATGATGAGTGAACCGTCAAGTCATTGACACCTTCAAATAGTGAATGAACTGTCAAATAGGAGAAGCGCTAGCCTTAAAATAGCCAATTTATTGACGCACTCAAACAATAAACGAACCATCAAGTAGAACAAGAGTTGGCGTTAATATAGCCAATTTAATTATTGACGCGAACCATCAAGTTGAACAAGAGTCGTATAGCCAATTTATGGAGGTGCTCAAACAATGAACGAACCGCTCAGGTGATGAACGAATCATCAATCTTTTGACGCGTTCATATAATGAACTAACCATAAAAAAGGAAAAGCATTGGCTTTAATATAGCCAATTTATTGACACGCTCAAACAATGAATGAGCCGTCAAGTAGAATAAGTGTAGATGTTAATATAGCCAATTTATTGACATGCTCAAGCAATGAACGTATCATCAAGTTGAACAAGAGTTGGCATTAATAAAGTCAATTTATTGGCGCGCTCAAACAATGAATGAACCTTCAAGTAGAACAATCTTTGGCATTAATATAGCCAATTGATGCGTTTAAAAAATGAATGAACCGTCAAGTCATTGAGACGTTCAAATAGTGAACAAACCGTCAAATAGGAGAAGTGTTAGTCTTAATATAGCCAATTTATTGACACGCTCAAACAATGAATGACCGTCAAGTAGAACAAGAGTTGGCTTTAATATAGCCAATTTATTGACGGGTTCAAACAATGAATGAACCGTTAAGTAGAATAAGAGTTGGCATTAAGATAGATAATTTATTGACGCATTTAAACAATGAACAAACCGTCAAGTTGAATAAGAGTTGGAGTTAATATAGCCAACTTATTGACGCTTTCAAATAATGAACGAACCATCAAGTTGAACAAGAGTCGGAGTTAATATAGCCAATTTATTAATGCTCAAACAATGAACGAACCGTCAAAAGGAAAAATCTATAGTTTCTTTGGAATCTTTTTTATTACATCACAAGTCTATTGATACATTCATGAAATGAACGAACCATCACCAATATAAACGCGCTTGTGAAATGAACAAACCATCAAGGGAAAAGAAGTTTTAGCTTCTTTAAACATACTCTACATATAACTATCTAACGTGTTCATGCAACGAGAGAACCATTAAGGGGAAAGAAATTGTAGCTTCTTTAAATGGATATAAGAAAAAGTCAGTGTGTTCCTACTTTCATACTTTTTAGTAGGTATAAATAAATCCCACGCCTTAATGTTCACCAACCCCATACATGCATGAATCTGGTGCACAAATTTCTTGTTCTTAGAAAATAGCAAACCCGGAGAAAAGAAATTGAAAATAGAGCCATCAAATGAAAGAAGAAAATGCAAACTTCCCTTAAAACGTTAGATTAATGGGGCACAATCAGAGGCAGGAATGCTAGTTCCTAATGAAAATCACATTACCGATTTTTCAACGCGACTTTTTGCAAATCGTTTCCATAGACGGCGCCAATTGATTCAATAGCCAAACAGAAAAAAAGAATGAATGAAACCAATGAAAGAACAAACGAACACTTTTGCCTTCAATAGCTTGATCAAGACCTGAAAAAGATGGAAGTGATTCTCCTCGATTCCACTCCAGTGTGAGAAAATAATATCAACCACAAGCATTGCATTCCAAATAAATATAAGGATTTCCAAGGAAGATCCTTTCTCTGGCAGCCATCCAATTATATACTTTTGAATACCAGACACGTACTTTCAAATAAACACATTCTTCTCCACTCATGTGGTTCGCCTTCTACAAATCAAGAAAATGAGCCTATCTTGCTTGAATGAATAACACAAGAGAAGGGATTAGTGGCTCTGAAATGTCAAACCAGGATATATAGTACATTAGCAAATATCAAGGTGATGCGTCATCTTTGTTAGGCAGCGGTTTTCGCGCAATACAAGGGTATTTTAGGAGGTTTGCGCCAAAATGTGACAATTTGACATTTTTTTATGTGTGGTTGTATTTTGACATACCCTGCCAATTTTCGGTATTTTGACAAATTTCTCCTTTAATATTTTCGAGCGAACACTCTTCACTTTCTCTCAATTTTTCTTTTGAAAAAAAAAATCGCATGGTATACATCCAAGGTAAGAGCCTTGAAACCCCGTACTAAATTAAATAATGCTTCGGTGAATTCCTCTGGGAAAGGCTTGTCAAGAATTGATGCTATTTGGATAAATGTGAAGGAGAAAAGTATTGACAAGTAAGAAAGAAAGAGTAAATAATTATCTTAAAAAACCTTACATATCAACAAAGGGAAGAGAAAATATGAGTAGATATGACAATTGAAACTGACCTGATCGAAAACCTGTCGGCTGCGATCCGCAACGGGGCAAAACTTTTTCGCCCCGCGGGTTTGCCGCTTGGGCCGGATCGGGTTAGGCTTGACCCGAACTGCTTAGAAAAATAAGAAAATTTAAATGGTTCAAAATTCTGACTCGACCCAACCAGTGATCTAAACCAACAAGATTCTCCTTGAATTTTGCCGGGTCGTGGGGCAGGACGGTCAGAAAATTTTTTTCGCAGGATCAGCCATGAACTTGTCCCATTACCATCCCTAAACATAGGTAAGATTGTAAGAATAATAATAAGATAAATTTATACTACCTCCGTCCCAAAAAAAATAGTTTTGTTGAATTACGAAAAACTTGTTTAATAGTATTGGAAAAATAAATTTTAACACCATTTACCAATTATACCTTTTCATTTATTAGTTATTCCACTTTAATAATTCTATACTTTTTAAAATTATGAACATTAAATAGAGGCATATCAGAGAATTAATATTTTAACTACTTTTTAGAAAAGAAACTGAAAAAACTGGACCATCTTTTTAAGACGGAGGTAGTACTTCTTTTAGCATAAGTTTTGGCATTTTAATTAGTTTTGCATACCCTTGGTCAAGGGTTCAAATCCCCACCCTTACAATCCCCTTCAAATATGAATAATTCTAGTTGGACCAAAAAAAGACAAAAGAGTAATAAAATTGACATATGTCTTATATGATTAGTGTTATATGATTAGTGTTGATGTAAAAATGATGTGATGTGTTGAAAAATAAGATTGTACTAAGTGTCAATTTTATTAGAATTTTTGTATGTACTTTTGTTTAAATAGCACAAATCTTCAAATATTAAAAAAAGGGGTTGTTTTTTACTCTAGGTCCCCAACTTTTTAATTTTGTATCAATTTTGTTCCCATTCTTTTTTGGGTCTACTAAGTCCCCAACCTTTCATTTATTATCGTATTACATCCCCAATGCTACATTACGTCCCAAACTTTTCAATTTTCACCATTAACCCTTATCAAAATAACTATTATACCATTGATTCTTTATTTCCACTATAGGTCCTCAATCTTTCAATTTCTATATAATTTTGTCCTATTATTTTGTGAGTGCATAGAAGTTTAACTTTTGTATTTTATCATGCTATATCTTCATTAATGCTTTTAATACTAACATTTTAATTCTTACTATTAATATCTATTAAAATTTTCATTCAATTCTGTTAGAGCGAGTTAGAGTGTGTCGATTTCTTATTTTATATTGTTCTTTATATTTTATTTAAATAATTAATCATATAATAAAAATTTTAATAGATATTAACAGTAAGAATTAAAATATTAATATGGAAAGTGTTACTAGGTATATAACACTTCTGTCTTCAACTTTTCAATTGCTAATATTAATTCCAATTAAATTTGCCATTATACATTTAGTTATTCAAATAAAAGTAAAAAATAAAGAACAATATAAAATAAAAAATCTACATATCCTAGTCTATACTGATAATGAAAAAGTCAATCTACACCAAACATGATGAATATATAATCTGAGTAAAAAAAAGTTTCCAATCTGAGTCAATGCAACAAATCATGATCACATATAATGTAGCAGATGGAGATCAATGTGGATCTAGAAAAAAAATATTTTCAATTTACAAAAATGAAACCAAACCCTAATGTATTAATTCTAATTTTTTATTGATTCACAATTAGTGGATTGCGACGGATAATAAACTGAGGGCAAATTAAGGTGAAAATAAAAAAGAGAGACAAGAAATTAAATTACAGTTAAAGTATTAGGGAATTTTTTTTATGAATCAAAAATAAAATTCGGGGCAGATCTACCTAATTTGTATTCATGACGAGATCTGTGATAGTAAAAAAATAAATCCGATTCGTCACGTTAATACTCAGATCGACAACTTTCTTCGACACAGATTTGATATTCATTAAAACCGTTATAAATCGGGTTTTCCTGTTATCATTATTTCTTACTGTTGCCATTGTGTTGTGTTTGAGTGTGTTAGAGTATGTGGATTTCTTATTTTAACAATAAGAATTAAAATATTAAGTATGAAAATTATTAATGAGGATATAATACGATAAAAAATAAAATGTTGGGCTTCTAAGTGTTTAAAAAATAATGAGGATAAAATTATACAGAAGTTGAAGGGTTGTGGACCTATAGTGGAAATAAAGTATCAAGGGTATAATAGTCATTTTGATAGGGGTTAATAGTGAAAATTGAAAGATTAGAGAAGAAATGTAATGATGGGGATGTAATAGGATAATAAATAAAAGGTTACGGATTTAACAGGTCAAAAAAAGAATGAAGATAAAATTGATATAAAATTGAGAGGGTGGGGATCTAGAGTGAAAATAACCTTAAAAAAACAGGTTTTGTCGTTTGAGACAAACAAAATTATCATTTAAAAAAAAAATTATTACATATCTTTTTTTTTAAAATAAAATTATTACATATAAAAAAAAAGAATTATTTTTGTAAAAAATTTCAATTGAACAATCAGAGTCGTCGAGACGCCTTACGCCGACTTGCCACTGACACAGTGACCCAGAACCCCAAATACCCGAAATCGACGACTTGCCACCGGTCAGACGAGACGCCTCCCGCTGGCCGTTCGTTCCTTCCCTTTTGGCTTTTTCCGATTACCGTCGGCCATTTCCCAATTCCCAATCTCTCAATCTATCTCGGCGTCTGGCGATTGGCTCAGGTAATTTTTCCCCTTCTCCCTGTAGCTCGAAATTGTGAATGCAACAAGGTTTAAGTTTTGCTCTGATTATCTGTTCGAAATTGTGAATGCCAAAGGATTAAGTTTTGCCCTAATTTTCCCTCTTCTTCTGAATTCTGCAGTGTTTTCCCCGGTAATTCAATTTTTGTGCTTATAGTGTTCTCTATTTCTTATTCTTCTCATTTGTGGAGCTCAGGAGCTGTATTGATTAAACTGTAATTCAGCTTAATCATTACATATTCATCAGTAATTTAGCTTGTTTAATTAGCTGTATTGATTATACTGTAACTAAACTGTATTATGTTTCTAGTCTTTGTCTTCCTAGTGTAATCACTCTGATTCTCCCTTTATTGATTAAACTGTAAATCTGTAAGTAGACTGTACTCTGTTCTTTGTTGATTAAATATACTGATTAAACTTAACTGTAAATCTGTTATTCAGTCTTTTATGCAGTTGATTTTGATGGTGTGATGTTGATTAAACTTGTTGAAGTAGAGTAAATTGTGAACATTTGATTAGTGAATTGTGCATATTGGTTATAATATAGTAGCCTTTTAGAATATGCTCTGGTTTTCTGTTTCTTTTCAAATTTAATTTTTGTGTTTTCTTGCTTTATATTTAGTTTCGTGATAACAAGCAATTATTTTTTCGCTATGGGGGGCCCATTTTTCGAAGCTCACCTCAAGTCTGGGGGACCGCAGTACCGGCACTGACATCAAGGAGGTTGTAGTGGGTTACCTTTACATAACAGATTTTGACAATAAAATCCAATGAAAAATAGATCCAATAGTAATTTACTACTAATAAATGTCCAAAAAATTAAATCATATGACTTAACCAAACATTCTAACATCGAAAAACTTAAATCCTAATCAAATAAATAAAAATTCAACAAGAATATTAAATTTAACTATATAAATTTAAATTTGAAATTATTTTTAGTATATGAAATGCATGCGAACTGACAAGGCTGATTACTATACATTAATCATACCTGTTGCCAACAAACCCGTTTAGTGGGGGTAATAACCTGACACAACCAAAACGGTTACTGTGGGTAATTGTGAAATTTTTCTATAGAGCTAACGTGGGCTCTAGTACAGAGAATGCTTGCCTCTATCAGGCTTGCCTCTATCAGGCGATCACTTTTCCCAGTTAACTTTATTTCTCTCTCAAATCAGGTGTTACCATGTAAGCAGGTGGGCTCTGTAGAAATAGAAGCCGCCTTAGCTCTATAAAAATAATTGGGTAGTTTTGGTTCTTTCCTAATGTCATTCTTTTGGTTCCTTGATTTTTCTACTTGGGAAGGCGTCATCTTCTCTTCTTCATCCTAAATCAATCTAGAAGGTAATTTCTTATGTAATTATTATAAGTTTAATCAAGTGGGGCTTCCAGTTCTACAATCCTGTCCAATCTCATAGTAATCCTCTTCTATTAGCTCTTCGGTAATATTTTTTTAAAAATCTTTTTCTATTCTATTTCTCTAAAAGGCAGCATGATTTTCTAGATAATGTGTCTTGAATTTCTTCGTCAGTTTTATGGTTTATCTCTGCCTTTAGAATCGGCCGTCCACGGACGAAATAATAACCACCATGATTGGGGTGGCTCCGCCCTGATTGTAGCTATTTAATGGAAAATTGATGACAATGGAGTTCTGTGGTGGGCATAGGTTGCGTTCTTGATGCTTTAATCTTTTATTCTCTGTAGAATTATAGGTGGAAGTTTGGGAATCCATAGAGTTCTAGTAATAAGTGAGACAGTAAGTTTTTTTTAGGGTAAGTTTGTTAACCATATTCACTTAAAAATGAGGAAACTTGTGACTTTATTATGTTATCCAACTATATTGTACATGCTTACAAGTTAAGATAGACATGCACTGATTAGATCTTACATACTGCAGGAAGGATAGAAGTAGTGAGTTTAAATTTGGGAATTTGAATGAGCTTGATAAGTTTAAAAAATGAGAGCTTTCGTGCGAATAAATAAATCATGGTGTAAAATATTCTGATTCCTGGTTCTATAGATATTGAACTAAGGGATTATAGATGTTATAGATATTGAACTAAAGGATTATAGTCTTTAGATATTCAACTGGTTTTAGGGTGAAAGAGTCCATACAGATTGAAAGTTTCTTTGGTTGGGCATGTGATGATAGATTTTGTGATCAGCAATCAAGGTTTTGTCCTTTCCGTAAGGGTTAAATCATTCTAGACATTGTTGGAACGTTTCCATATGATCACAGTTTCAGTTTATTGATTTGTAATTTATGTAGAATATGTTAATTTATCAATCAGTTTATGGATGGTCAACCATGTAATTGTAGATACCCCTTTGGTAAATCTCTACTTTGTTTTGTATCACATATTCACATTAATGAAGATTTCTGTAGATTATGAATTTCTTCAAAACTACATGTTTTTATATGTTTATATTTTAGTGAATTTAAGATGCTAAATGGAATTACAATGAAATGCTAAGCCTTGGAGAGGTTTAGCTTCTCACATCCATTCTTGCTTTTCTGAATGGGCAACATAATGCCTCATCCCCTTTCCACATCATGTCTTGGTAATGTCACAACTATTTTAATAATCAACACTCCCGGTGATGATGATAAGTTCAAACAACTAACATGAAAGGGATGAGGAAAAGAAGCTTCTGTCTTAGAAAAATCTTCAACAATGCTGAAAGCCCCTTGTTTTTTATACTTTCTTAGTACAATCCTTGTCTTTTCTGATGGATCAGCCATTAGAGGTATGGTCTGTACTATCTACCTTGATCAGATAAGTGGTTATCAAATAAGAGGTTAGTAGATTTTGAGCACTTAAAAGCTTTATGATTGACTAATGAGAACATCTACATAATTTGCGGATAAATAATCTTAAAATGCCTCATGATGCTTGCAGATTACTGACATTATGAATCTAGGAGAATTAGATCCAGCAACATAAACTGGCATCCTCCTCTTACCAATATGTGGTTGGAATTGTTTATCTTTGTTACTAATTTTAATGTAAATTCCTTATGAGCCTCTCCAGTCCCCACAATTCACTCCATAATTTATTTAGTTGAATTAATTAAAGAAAATGAGGACATTAATTCCCTGATTTCAAATTTGGAATGATTTTAAGCTTGCTAAAACTGTGGGAAAAGACGTATATTCTTTTGAGAATTCTATCTTACAAGTACAATGAAACAAATCAGAGAAAAGGAAACTTCTATTCTAGATTCGAAAATGAAGGATATGCCTTTAAATATACATAAGATCTTCTATTTATATAACAAATCTTAAATAGAATCCGTGTAATCGTGGATTTTCCAACACTTCCCCTCAAGCTGGTAAATAGATATTCTCCATTGCCAGCTTGCTTGTGATTGTTTGGAACACAGACATCGCTAACCCCTTTGTTAGGATATCTGCAAGCTGACCTCTTGTAGGCACATAAGGAGTACAAATTAAACCAGTCTCTAACTTCTCTTTGATGAAGTGCCTATCAACTTCGATGTGCTTCGTCCGATCATGTTACACTGGATTATGTGCAATATTGATAGCCGATTTATTGTAACAATAGAGCCTCATTGGTCCATCCCATTTAATCTTTAAATCATCAAGAATAATCTTTAGCCACAACAACTCACAAACACCAAGTGCCATTGCTCGGAATTCAGACTCAGCACTTGACCTTGCTACAATTGGTTGCTTCTTACTTCACCATGTAACTAGGTTCCCACCAATGAAAGTACAATATCCTGAAGTTGATATTCGATCTACCAATGAACCAGCATAATCTGCATCTGTGTATGCTTCCAAGCTTAGTTCAGTCCCCTTTCTAAAGAGAACACCTTTTCCTGGATAAGACTTTAGGTAGTGAAGAATTCTGTGTACTACATGTAAATGAGTCTCCCTGGGATCATGCATAAACTGGCTAACTACTCCCACTGCATAAGCAATGTCTGGCCTGGTGTGACAAAGATAAATAAGTCTCCCTACAAGTTTTTGATACATTCTCTTGTCCACAGTAACATCATTGATAGCTTCAGCAATTCTGTGGTTTTGCTCTATAGGTGTTTCAGCTGGTTTACAGGCGAGTTTCCCTGTCTCTTTTAATAAGTCTAGTACATATTTATGTTGAGAGATAAATATTCCCCGCTTGGAGTAGGCCACCTCAATCCCAAGAAAGTACTTTAGTCTTCCAAGATCCTTGATTTCAAACTCCTTTGCCAACTGACTTCTAAGAGTTTCTTTTTCTTTCTTGTCATTCCCAGTCACAATTATATCATCCACATACACTAACAAAGCAGTAACTTCTCCTGAGGTTGAGTGTTTAATAAATAGAGTATGGTCACCATGACTTTGTTTGTACCCCATAGCCGTCATAGCTTTAGTAAAGCTGCCAAACCATGCCCTCGGGGACTGTTTAAGTCCATAAAGAGCCTTTCTCAGTTCACATACTTTGTTTCGACTCATCTTATTTCCAAAACCAGGTGGAATGTCCATATAAATTTCCTCATCAAGATCCCCATGTAGGAATGCATTTTTCACATCATATTGCTGCAATTCCCAGTCATAATTCGCTGCTAAGGATAGAAGAATTCTGATAGTATTCATTTTTGCCACCGGTGCAAAAGTTTCCTGGTAGTCTACTCCATACATTTGAGTATAACCTCTCGCAACCAGACGGGACTTATACCTTTCAAGTGATCCATCTGCTTTGTACTTCACAGTAAAGACCCACTTGCATCGCACGGGCCTCTTTCCTTGTGGCAAGGAAACTATTTCCCATGTCATATTTTTCTCAAGTGCCTCCATTTCCACTTGCATGGCTTGTCTCCATTCCTCACCGTTTAGAGCTTCAGACAATGTTTTAGGTATAGATATGGTGTCTAAACTCATCAGAAAACTAGCATGAGTAGGTAACAAATTCTTGTAGGACATGACATGTGACAGTGGATAACGAGGTCGTTTGGTGCATTCTCTAGTACCTTTTCTTATGGCAATGGGCAAATCATGATTAGGGTTATCATGGGTCTCAAGAATTTTTTCAGATTCTAGCACGGATGTTACCTCATTTCTTAGAGCTGGTTCAGATTCATGGACTTGCAAAGGCTCAGGGATGTTTGCCTCTGGTTCAGATTCATGGACTTGCAAAGGCTCAGGGATGTTTGCCTCTGGTTCAGATTCATGGACTTGCAAAGGTTCAGAGACATTTGCCTTCCTTCTCGAATACATTTGCAAAGGTTGTGGAGAACTTGGTATTTCATCTAAAGCTTGAGATTTAGGTTCATGACTTGGGACTACATCACTTGGATTAGCCAAGTGGGGTGTAGATTGTGTAGAAGTGTCAAAAGGAATAGAAGAAGAAAGCTCTAACAAAAACAAATCTCGATCCTTATATTCATTGATTTTCTCCCCCTGAATATAAGGAGTGGTAAAATATGGTACATTTTCTGAAAAACTAACATCTGCTGACACATAGAACTTCCTAGGTGGATGATAACATTTGTAACCTTTTTGTGTAGAAGAGTATCCTACAAAGATACATCGAATGGCTCTAGGATCAAGCTTCTCCCGATTTTGAGTATGCACGTGAACAAAGGAGACACATCCGAAGACACGAGGTATAAGATTATTAGAGACATTGAAGTTTGGATAGAGCTTAGAAAGAACTTCAATAGGACTCTTGAACCCCAATACACTTGATGGTAGTCGGTTGATAAGATGAGTAGCTGTGAGGATTGCTTCACCCCAATAGGATTTTGGCACATTATTTTGAAATAGGAATGCTCTGGTGGATGCAAGTAGGTGGCCATTCTTTCGCTCAGCAACTCTATTTTGTTGTGGAGTACTAACGCAAGAAGATTCATGAATGATTCCTTCTTTTTGGAAGTAAGGGGATAAAATTTGATTAAAGTAATTACAAGCATTATCTGATCTGAATCTTTTTATGGACACACCAAATTGATTCTTCACCATATTATGAAAAGTAGGAAAGATAGTGCTGACATCATATTTTTGTTTCAAAATATAGACGCAGGTAACACGAGTGCAATCATCTATAAATGAGACAAACCAACGAGCACTAGAAATATTGGGAACAATAGAAGGACCCCAGATATCACTATGAATCAAAGAAAAAGGAACAGATGTTCTATTATTACTGATTGGGAAAGGAACACGACGATGCTTAGCAAACTCACAAGTATCACAATGAAGACTTTTCAAATTAATGCCTTTAAACAATGTTGGGAACATTATTTTCAAGACACTAAAAGATGGATGACCTAAACAATAATGATGGAGCCAAATTTTAGCTTTATTGGAGACATTTTCAGGGAGAAATGACAAACATAAATGATTCCCGGTCCTACTTAAATTGCTTGATGCTTCGAGATAGTATAGCCCATCCTTCTCTTTAGCAAGTCCAATCATCTTCCCCGTGCTCAGGTCTTGAAAAATACAATGAGTAGGGGAAAAGATAGCACAACAATTCATGGCCTGAGTAAGTTTATGAATTGAAATCAGATTGGTAGACAACTTTGGAACATGCAAGACATCTTTTAGAACAAGGGACGGGCTCAATTTGATTTCTCCTTGACCAGCGACAGTAGTTAAAGACCCATTTGCTGTTGCAATCTTTTTATTACTAGGACATGGGTTGTAGGTACTAAATTTGAGGGAGGAATTTTTCATGTGATCTGTTGCTCCTGAGTCGACAACCCATGAGTTTGGAAAATTAATGTCTGAAGCACTTAACACATGAGATATGTGAGACTTACTTGTACTTGCTAATGAACAAGCACCTGAGGATTTCTCCAGACTTTCTAGCAAATTTTTTAGTTTCTCAATCTCTTTGTTGAACTTCCCAATGACTTGGGAACTTTCTTCACCAAACTGTGAATCACAGAAATGAGCTTGCCTCTGATTACTCTTCTGTCCACCTTTTCTTTTTTTATTCTTTCCAAAATTAGGTGGTTTACCATGTAATTTCCAGCATTCATCTATCTCATGGCCTGATTTTTTGCAATAGTTACACCACCGACTATCCTTTTTTGCAACCTTAGGCAATTCTGCCCTGCTATTCTCATTGCTTGGAATCTGGTTAGTTATACCATTAGGAAATGCCAATGGAGTTCCACTTGAAACCATAGCTGAGCTCTCTATTGCTTGAGACTCAATCCTCACTCCACGCCGTCCTCCTTCTGCCCATATCATTGAGATAGTCTCATTCAGAGATGGTAATTCATCCCTGCCTAAGACTTTCATTGAGATAGTCTCATTCAGAGATGTTAATTCATCCCTGCCTAAGACTTGGCTTCGTTTCTGATCATATTCCACATTCAGGCCAGCAAGAAATTCAAAGATCCTCTCCTTTTCCACAAACCTCATAAGGACTGCTGCATCTTCACTACATTTCATCTTCAGACATTGATAGTGATCTAATTCTTGCCACAAACCCTTTAAAATATTGGCATATTCTGTGACTGGTCGATCTCCCTGTTTTGTACTTGAAATCCTTGTTTTTATTCCAAAAATCTGAGCAACATCACATACTTTAGAATACGTTTCTTTAACAGCATCCCAAATTTCTTTTGCTGTACTAAGAAACATACATGTACTACTGATTTCTGGCACCATGGAATTCCATAACCAGGACATTATCATTGAGTACTCTTCATCCCAAATCTGGAATTTTGGGTCATTTTGGTCAGGATTCTCTTGAATCAAATGGCTCAGTTTCCCTCTTCCCTTCAGGAATGTTCGCACAATTTGTGACCACTGCAAGTAGTTTGTTCCGTTTAATCTATACGCTGCTTGAATGCTCTGAAGTTTTCCTGATCGATGAATCCCTGGGGCTTCAGATGCAGAGACAGAATGCGTATTGGTTGATTCGGATATCTCTGACATGGTTCTTTCGATGCGAAACAGGGGAAGAAAACAAAGAATTCTGAACAGAGAAGAATTCAAAAGCAACAAAAAACAGAGGAAAGAAATAGGAGAAAGGCTGAGGATCTGAAAAAGAGGCCTAGGGCTCTGATACCATGTGGGAAAAGAAGTATATTCTTTTGAGAATTCTATCTTACTAGTACAGATCTAGGTCTGCTATATATACACTGAATAAAACAAATCAGAGAAAAGGAAACTTCTATTCTAGATCCTAAAATCAAGGATATGCCTTTAAATATACATAAGATCTTCTATTTATATAACAAATCTTAAATAGAATCCCTGTAATCGTGGATTTTCCAACAAAAACAGTTTCCTAACATATATGATTGAGCTTCTTCTTCATCCCCACTCCCTCTCCTTGTCTAACTTGCCTATATCAATGATTAGATACCTTAGGTAATGGTTGCATATTACAAATTGCAATATCATGAAGTTGAAAGATGCCATGTAAGGATCTTCTTCTTCAAAGTTTGTCATATTGAACGTTTTTAATGCATGAAATTTGAAATGTTTGCTTCCTGTGATATATTGTTTTCTGTAATAGGTAGAAAAAGATGTTATGAGATGCAGTGGTTCATGAAAGTGACACTCTTTTTAGTTTTACTGGAGTCATATTTTGTGTTTAAATAATAAAGGACTTCTTCAAATAGATCTATTGGTAAATAAGATTATATGTTAATTAGATTTTCTATGCAAAGTTATTTTGTTAAACATGGACTCCATTCGATCAAGGAGACAACAATTTCACTACTTATGAATAGTAGTGAACGTCTTGAATATGTTTGCAGTAAGGGTTAACTTTATAATGTATTGATTCACGATGATGGTTGAAGAGGTTCTGAACCTATTAAAAAACTGCATGGTTTATTTGTATTTGGATTGCTTCCAACTTTTTCTTCACTAATTCTCATGCTAAATGGTCTGTTGTCCAACCAATTGGTAATCACCGTTTTGTCAGTTTGTATAGCCAATCTAGTTTTAACACTTATGCTTATACACTACCTGATTTGAACAATTGGTACAAGTCATCTAGGCGACAACTCACATAAATCCATTAGCTTAGAGGGAGACACTGTCACTAGATGATTTTCTGTGTAAAGTTGTGAAAAAGTAACGATATGTATTCAACGTCGCTTGTGAAACAGATTCTTCTTGTTCGTCTAGGCTAGTTACAACCAAATTTTCGGTTAAGCCTGCTTGGAATCACTTAAAAATTATAAATCAATAGTTGAAAATCTTGCAATATATACTAAATGGATGGTAATTTTGGTTTTGGAAATGATGTTCGTTAATTATTTATACATTGTTTTGCAGCAGTGATATCAAATTTGAAACAGAATCTTCGGAACTACTGCCGAAGGCGGTATACTAGTTCTATAGTCCTGTCAGATTGGAATACGTAATATTGAAGGATCATATCTGAATTCTTTTTAAAAGTATTATATATCGTTTTCAGTTTTCTTGGCAAAGAAGAAACACCAGCAAGGATAAGAGACTTGATTTTCAAGTTCTTTTATTTACTCAGATTTCAGGTTTTCCCCCCCGGTTGTCGTGGTCCCCTACTAACTAACTACCCTTAGTAGTCTGAATTCCAAAGACTTGAATAATCCCATCTCTTGCTGTGGGCCTCTAATTTGGTTAGTAATAATTGAATAAATAAGCTTTAGTGTCTTGGAGTTGAGGGGAAGTGATGTCAGGTTTTTCAAGTAATTGGTCGATCTTATGCTTGATGCGCTGAGTAGACGTCTATGGAGGAACAAATAAGTTAACCTTTATTCTAGAGTCTTAGAGATGTTGCTTGGGAACTTGTGTTGGTTTGACTTGACTGTGGGTGTTGGACATATAGGTAAGGATCTAAGTGGTAAATATGCAAGTTCCAAACTGAAACAAACTAGGATCTACCATGTGGAGATAAAGAATCTTGACTTTTGGTTCCTTGATATTTTCATTTAAATGCAAAAGATGATGATCTTCTCAACTTCTTTGCTACTAAATGAATTATGTGGAGCACAGACGATACGTATTGTATGCCTTATTATTTTTAAAGTGCATGCTTTTGCTGATTCCCAATACCTTGGGATAGATACATGTAAGATAAGCACATTAAAAAATTCCTTAGGCTTCTGTTATGAATTGATGGGCAAGTAATATAGCATTGCAATCTCAGTGATGTCTTTTGGACCTGCTTAGTGAGGATATCCTTCTTCATTTAGAGGACCCATGATTTTTTTTTTTTTTTGTTCTTTTTCTTTATGTGAAAGCATGAAGTTTCAGTTTGCAAGTTCTGATCACGAACAAACTGAAATAGGTTGCGATGGAATTAGCAGACAGAGCAGTTGGCTTGATTTTGTCCATCATCAGCTTGTCCATTTTCACTTATTATACCTTCTGGGTTGTCATCCTGGTTCGTGATATCTGTTTCAAATTACATAATATTCGTTGTAGACTTTTCAGTAACACGGCTTTCCAATATCCTTTCAGCCATTTGTTGACAGCGACCATTTCGTGCACAAGTACTTTCTCCCTCTGGAATATGCCATTTTCATCCCTGTATGCGCTGGTGTTGCACTCATATGCTTCCTCTCGACATTTATTGGATACATAATGCTCAAATCCAAAAAGAAAAAGGCATAAAGTGAGTATATGTAAGTTTATTACATCATTTTCTAACAGAGTTTCTCCTCGACTCGATATGTCTTTGAGTAGTTCTTATGATGAGAGTTATGTACATTATATTTGATGCCACAAGAAATTTGGTAACAGATGTCTGATCGTCTGTTTTGCACCTTTTCTAGTAGACTGGTTTTTGTGTTTTCATGTATGCCATTTCTTGCCTTTAAGCAACTATATCTCCAGTCTAGAGACAGGTTCTCTTGCTGTCTGAACAATGTATTCTGAAATTTACAGATATTGCAAAACATAGCTTTCATTTAGAGTACCTCCAATGGTTTCTTTCACTGTATGTGCAAATGGCACTCTTTTCATTGTGAAAATGCATTGCCATGTACATAGAAAATGTCTTGTGCACCTTTTAAATTTGGAAGGTGCGCTAAAGTCTCGTCCTCATGTATCTCACATAGAACTAGGTATTTAATTTTATAAAAACTTCTGTGGATACGCATAATTATGGCTAGGAATCCATGCCGGGCATAACTAGGATATGTCCTTTAGCTCCACCGAACTGATCTAAATATCCTAGCCAACGTGACGTGCAGCGAAATGCTAACAGTGAAATACACATGATTGCGTTAATTTTACTAGGTTGAGAGGAGTACAAAATGCCTCTGTATTAAAATGAATCAAGTCCAAAAGGAAGGTTGAAAAAATTCCCCAGCTTGAATTATCTTATTCATGCCATCAATATGACAATAATTATAGTACCTATAAAATATAGTCCCAAACTGCTATTTTTATAAAATAATAATAGTTGTAAGTCACATGTATTGGGAGGTTTTGTTACAAAATTTCTAAGAGGTTTTTGAACATTTTTATCGAGAAGAAAAGCATGCAAGGTTTCTGAAAATTTACATTAACCCCTTTTTTTAATATAATTGAAAAATTATTCACTATTGGCGAGATCATAAAATAAGTAGGGCTCAAGAAACAGAGGAGCCTCATTCCAAACCATAGGTGTTACATAAGAAAAGGATTGCTTAGCTAACTCATGTGCCGGAGTATTCACTTGACGTATAACAAAAAGAACTTTGTAGCCTGTATTCTCACTCATGATCATCTCGCATTAATGAATCACAACTCCAAAATGGGGCGGATCTGACTTTTCTAGGTAGATTGCATCAACGACCCTTTTCGCGTCAAACTCGAATAAAACCACTTGCAAACTCTGATTCACAGCGCAACTCGACAACTTACATAGCACTAAAGCCTCTGCCTCTACCCGACAACTTCCTTACATTAATCTTGTTCAGCCATTCATGAATTGTTCTTCATTACCGAGAACTATGTCATAACCAACCAGCCTTTGTTCTTGAAAAATTGCGGCATCGATATTGCACTTTTAAGTGTCTCTCCGGTGGTTTGTTCGAGTTGAACACAGAGGTAGGTTTAGAGTTAAGATACATGAGTTTTTGAGAATTAACCTTTCAAACAGTTGCACTTGCTATGCGACCACACTATTTTCTCACTTGCGGTCACATAGTTTAATGTTGTTCTTTTTTCTTCTCTCTCTCCTTTTTTTTTTTTTTTTTGGGGTGCTTTTCCTCCTAATTTTGTTTTATCCTTCCACCTTATATTTGAACAATGATATGATCTCCTCTCTATTCTTTTTCATGATTTTGTTCGTCCTCTCTTTTTTCCTTTCTAGTACAACGTGTAATTATATTTCCCCCCTTTCTAAAGATTTATGCATCGTCGAACATATAAAAATCACAAAAGTACAGTTGACTGTCAAACCGTAATGATTCATGTCCATCTGACTTAGTTTCAAGTACGGGTAGTTTCATTTCAAGTTGAGAAAAATATTAAAAATGACGGCAAAAAGCTACCAAAAATTGCCAAAATTATCCAAAAACCTCTTCCAACTGTCACTCCCATCCGAACGGAAAATGACAATTATTTCCCTTTAGATTGGGCTGAAAACCAACTTTTAATTAAACCACGCCTGATAATGTTGAACAACGAAAACCCCCTATGAGGGGAGGAATGATTTGTAAAAACCAAGTGTCTCTTATGGAGACATCTGCCATCAACTAATTTTATTCACATAGATTCCACTCGATATGTAAGTCTATAAAATTAGTAGATAAGAAAACATCACATATGCCCCATAAATAAAGGTCGAGAGCAATTGAAATTAAATAGAAGGCAAAGGTTAAGAGCCATTTTCACCAATTTTTTGTACCTCAATAAAGATAGTTCTTGTGTTCACCTCATTTAGTCCTATTGAATTACTTTTATATGGGCAATTATATTACCACCACAAATTTTTATTTTCACACTATATTGTAAATGCACCACAGTTAAAAGACATTTTTAATTAGCATACTACTATTTATTTACACATATATCCATAAAATTAATTATCTATAATCGATGTATAAAATCACATCAAAGATTTATATTTCTAAATATATTAAATCTAACACAACGTAATTATTTTCTTTTACATTGTTCGTAAGTCAAAATATATACAAATTAGATCTTAAATCAAAACTCTCAACATGAACATTAATTTGAGCTAATTTTCAAGTGCAAACTACTAACGCAAGTTCATATATAGAGTTAAAATGACAATCTCTCAAACTTAATTTTACAGAATCTTAAATCATATATAATTTCCAAATTAGATTTAATTAAATAATTTAATTTAATTAATTTTTTTTAAATGGAAGAATAACAAAATATTCCAACCTTCTTGTTCTACAACATAAATATTCTAACTTTTCAAATAACTCAAAAATATATGTATAGATTTTTCAAAACTTTTAATTTAGAACAATTCAGTACTATAAAATTGAAATTAGATTTTAAGTTAACATAATTCATTTATTTTTATTTTTATTTATTTCAATTTAATCACATATTCTTAAGTAATATTATAAATCTATTTATATTTTATAGAAAACAATATATATTAAAAGAAAAAAAAAAAGAAAAAGAAAAAGGTTAAAATCATTATTCATGAAATAACGTCTAAAAGTTAAGTACTAAAATGAAACTGTAAAGAAAATAAATCTTTAAAATCTCAAGTTGTCGAGTCGTATTATAAATCAAAGTTGTGGCAAGTGATTACTGAAAAAAGGAATTGAAAAGAGTGATAATTATTCAAAATAATTCAAACTAAGATAATTATGATTGTGGTGGACGCAAAAAAAAAAGGATTGTTATTAATGTAATTTTAGCTATGGATATTTAAGTAAATAAGGAAAATAGTTTAAAATGTAATGTTGAAATAAATTTTTGTAGTGGGAATATAATTGCCCTTTTTATATATCTATGCGATAAACTAGAAGCCAATTATCACAATATAAGTAAATCAATGAGACGGATAGGAAGTAGACATAAAATAAGAAGGATGTGTCGCATTATCCTTAAAAATAAATAAGACACTTGAAATTTAGAAATATGTTAGCATTTGATCATTTCTGCTCCACCCGTTCTTATCACTCTTAATCACTGTTAACACAAGACCTTGACAAAAATGAATAGTCTCAAAAGTAATTTTGCACAAAATCCAATCAACCAGAAAGGTCATTGCAAAGGGTAAAAATGAACGAGAAAGATAAAAAGGAGTTGAAAAGAACATTATTTCCTCAGGCAGTTCACCTAAACCGCAAACAGAATTCTATCATTTGGTCCGACATCTTTCATCCGCTCAGGACAAAGTAGAAAATAGAGCCTAGTGACCAGATTAGTTCTGCAGAATCCATTGCTTTACATCATTCCTAAAAAGTCCAAAACCAAAATTTCCAAAATCTACAGTGAAAGCCTCAGCGCTTCCATTGCCAAATTGCCTATACTGGATGTTGCTTCCCACTGGCCTTGTACGGTGAGTCATTAGTGCAATGGTGGGAAAGGGTTTAGGCCACATATTCCTTGCTGCTGTGAAAAGGCGCCTACTGGAGTCCCAATCCTGATTTCTCGAACTGGACTTGGGAAACCCCCCTTGATTGTTTGGGTGGTGTGATGAATTACTCAATGGCCTTTTCATGTTCATGTTGGCTTTCACATTGCCATCTGACAGATGTTTTACTCGGATCTGAGCCGTTGGCTTCATTCTGTCAAGCCACCGAAGGATCCAGTTGCCAAGGTTCCGCCCAACTTCAATATCCCTTTCTTGTATCTTCCGATGAACTGTGAGTGCCATGTCAAATGCAGCACGAGTTCGTCTGATATGTAAATGAACATATATATAATATATATAGAGAATAGACATATAACAAGTAACTAGATAGACAAATAAGATGATGAATCTAAAAGTCATCCCCAAGGGTAAGTATAAGATTTGGGGTAAACTACAAAATTTGAAGTGTTCAAACATCCTTGCCAAGAAAGAGCATATTTTGGGAGAATATAAACTAAAAAGCATGTCTGCCAAAATATCGAAGGTCCACATTCAATATTAAAGTTCAAATAGAACTGTGTCCCAATCATAATCCAAAACCAATTGATCTGATGAGCTCAACAAACCAAAAGAAGCTGTACAATGAAAATCAAGATTCAAAAAACTTTTGGCCCCCGTCATCAAATCAGTATGAGGTGTCAACCTTTTGTGGTTAATCCCTTGTCCATCTATACATTGGCCAATTATACTTGGTTTGCCAAATGGTCCCTTGGTCAAAAACTCTGCCTATCAGCTGACATCAACTCTAATCAATATTAGAGCACCGAATAGGCTAAGATCTTAGGTTCTGCTTTTCCACAAATGATATGATCATATCCTTTCCAAGCGCCGATTAATGCAGCAGTCCATAGTCAAGAAAAATAAAATGAAATAGCTTGTCATGAATGGCTGGCAACGAAGATCTCACGTAAATAAG
Source organism: Nyctanthes arbor-tristis (assembly GCA_963692815.1). Lineage (NCBI taxonomy): Eukaryota > Viridiplantae > Streptophyta > Magnoliopsida > Lamiales > Oleaceae > Nyctanthes > Nyctanthes arbor-tristis. Next base: position 68,067 of record CAVNYN010226979.1, read on the forward strand.
GATAGAAAGATCTACAGTCTCTAAGCTTCACCAAATGTTTGATGCTTCCTTAAATTTTCTTGTATTAATTGACCCCTAGAGATGCCAACTTTACAGGCATTTGACAGGATCAATTGAGACTCATTCAAGCATTACTCGATGATGTCACTGAAAAGAAGAAAAAGTGTACTTTTGCTCACTTCGACACCCCATTCATAAGTTTACAGGTTTAAGTGACACTTACCTAACTGACAAAGCAGACAAGCTAAAAACTCAGTTGCACGAGTAAATTCACCCCCCCCCCCCCAGTTGGTTTTAATGGGCCAAAATGAAACCTTTAGAAAAATAAAGGTTACAAGTGCCTTTTACTACATATAACAAATAAAAAAAATCTAGTCCTCTTAGCTAATCATTCATTTGATTTTATCTATTAGTGGGAACCAACCGGAAAGGCACGCGTGGTCCTCTAATGTCAAACGGCTAAATATACACAAGATATAAGTATAACATCAAAAGTTGAAAGAAGTAATACTAAACTACATATCAACTGGAAGAATGAATAACTAATGCAAAGAGCAGATAAAGGCTTCAGCAAACTGTAATCTTTCAAGAATGGTGCCATCAGCTACCGTACACAGATCAAAATATTATATAATATCCTCGACTGATCAATTACTACCATAATAAGAGAAGCTTGGCTTAAACTGACCCTTCAAGCGGAAGCAACATACAACATGCATTGCTAGTCCTACAAAGAAATTCAGTTCTAATTTCTAATACAATTGACAGACACGAACCTGTGACAGGTGGAACTCATTTTTAGATGAATTGATAAAGCAGGCAGTAGGCATATTAAAAGCATATAAACAATATATTGGGGGGGTTACTTATTGTTTTAGTAAAGTTTTACTTGTCTCCTTCTATTGGATCTTCTCCTTTTTTCTCCTTACTTTAGGAATCTTCCATTCCTACTTAAATTAGGTTTGGGTAGGATTTAACTCTACAAATAGATGGTTCCATCTGTTTTATTTTACACCTTTAATTTATGAATAAAACAAAAATACTCTCCCAATATTTTTTCTTGTTTTACCCTTTTCAAGATTTGTCTTAAGTTCTCAAGTTAATTGTGAAATGATCTGATTGTGTTGTTCTGTGATGTGTCTTCACCATTTCAAGTATGCAGTTTCCAGGTTGAGATTCAGGACACTCCAATATTTTATAACACATTTATAAATTAGTTCAAAAGAAAACTGTTTACACAAGATACTACTGCTTGACAAATTCAGACACAAAGGAACAAAGGAAGTTCTAAAAGTGTTGTGCTTATGTCATTATTTCCTGAATCTTTTCAAACGTGTAAATTTATTCGGTCAAATAATGAAATCATAAACACTCCTATCAACCTATGATCATAGGCACTGTATATTGGCACCCTCACACAAAATTGAAGCCATTCCTGAATAATATTTTTGTATTTAGTTGAATCTAGTTGGCATTACTTACAAGGCTACGATGCAACTCAATATTTTCAGTTATAACTCATTGTCGTGAATTATGACACATGTTTACTACGTATCATTGACTTTCTCATAAGTAAACCCATATAACTAGATAAATCAATATTTTGAATAATTTTTGCTCTTGGACTCCTATCTTCCACTTCCCTAAAAGCAGTTGGTTACAAACGATTAGTGGAGACAAATCTTCAATTCACTTCAATTACTCCAGGAACCTCAACTAGCAGAAGAAAAATCCAATGACTTATGACTGCAACAATGAAATTAATGCTGCATCTAGCAAAGCAAACTCGGAAAATTAAAACATAAAACAACATAACAACTCAAAAAATAATCGTAGGTGTTGCAATATGGCAAGGATAACTTGTACAGAGTTAAAATGAACACCTATATCATCCACATGAAAAATTGCAAAGACATAGAAAGCCAACGAATAGAGTGGAAATGAAATTAATAAAAAGATGAAGACAGCATACTTGAGAAATATAGAAGGAGATGGAACATAGGTTACCCGGAGAATCAAAGCAGGAAAAGAAGTCATGATTTTTAATTAACTTCAAGCAAATTTAATGCCAGATTCCGAACCTTTTAAATGCACATAATTCACATAATAAACTAAGGTGACAACTAAAAGAAAAAGTCCTAGAGGAAATAAACTTCTCATCCAATTTCTTCTACTGCAGGGGGGAAAACAGGAGTTTCTGTTTTGCTCTTAAATCTTAAGAAATGACTTTCTGAACACTTCCTTAGTATGTCACAAAATTTTTCCACAAACTATAGAAAGCTACAACCCTGTTCTGGTAACACATTCTTTATACCATAACCCAAGTGGTCTATTGGATATCTGTTGATATCAATTGAGCTTCTCACACTCATTCCACTGATGCCGAAAACACACACAAGCTCGCAAGTTGTTAAAATTCAAGACAATTCATGAAATCAATTTTTATTCATAATAAAAGTGGTGAGGAATACAATGAATAACCCTATATTTATAGGGTTCAAAATAAACCTAATAAGGAAATAATTCCCTTCCACTAGAGCAAGCAACCTACTAGAACAAGTAATAACAAAAAAGAAGACCTAATTTAAAAGGGAAATAATAAAACCTAACGTAATCAAACTAGAACATAATAAATATAAATAACTATCATAATATTACTAAATTCCTTTGTAAGCAATAAATAGTAGGGAGCTAGGATCATATAGTCTTCAACTTAGTTCTACTATCTACTGTAATTAGTGTTAAATGGTAACAAACTCCATGTCTATTCTTTCCTTGTGCATTGAAAATGCATAACAAGAAGCTCTCAGGTTTTTTTTTTTTTAAAAAAAAATAAAAAATAAAAAATAAATAAAAAAATAAAAATTCCAATGTTCTCAAAAGGTTGACACTATTGTGGTAAAGTAAATTCCAATGTTCTCAAAAGGTTGACACTATTGTGGTAGAGTAAAGACTAAGCTAACAAAAAGGCAAGTAATGTAGCCTTCCCAAAATTGTTGGGAAAAAGGAAAGAAAAAAGAAAGGTATCTGATTAGCTTTGCAAAGGATCCCTTGAGGTCCCAATCCTTCAGCAAAAGAAACATACATATTTCATAATATTATATCATACAGAGAAGAGGAGGAAACTCCAATTTCCTCTCTTTAGCATTCTGAAATCACCCAGCATAGGTTATTTGTGCATAATTGTTTTTCTCACCCTCTTGCTTTCTTCCAAATATGCTGTTGGATATGAATTTTGGCAGCAGAATGTAGAATTACTACTTTGATAATTTCCCCTGAACAAATAATTCAATTTCCATTCCTCCATTTGCGCCCTATCTTTGAAGCTCCAAGAGTAACAAGTCATTTCCAAGGAACCTCATTACATTAATCAATCTACTGAATAAAGGGGCCTATTTGTGTCCCTTCTAATTCACTATCAAGACCCGATCGCAAGCTTTCCTGAGGTCATCAAAATAGGTGCGGATATCTACTTTCAAACAGCACCTTATTGGTAGCATTGTTCATAACGCGCCATATTTCATTATTCTATTTGGCATATTTGTCAGTGCCAATTATCATGGCACTGACAAAGAAGACCAAATCATCATTTTATTTTCACAAACGCAGAATCGATCACGTCAGACCCATCAATAAATTGAATCGCCAAAGGGAAATTTAACAATGGCTAACAACTAAAATGTATATTATCAAGCCCAAGAAAACATCAAACGAGATAAATTACAGGTAGAAAATGGCACCTTTGAGCAAATTCACGGATCTTAGGATGCTTGGGACTGATAAGCGTGCGCTGAATCTTGAGAGCCAGTTTGTAGGTTCGTTTGAGACCCAGAAAATAGGCAGTTCCCACAGCGATCTCCCACAGCACCATTTTTCTCTCCAGAAGTTTCCTCCCCCTCTCTCTCCCCCCCCCCTCTCTCTCTCTCTCTCTCTCTCTCTCCGGGTCTGCCTAAACAAGGGTTCTCTTCGAATTGATTCTAGTGTACCGCGCCGAGAACTTTTAACTTGCGTTCTTCCCAAGTCATCTACACGCCGAAAGAAGCCGCCGTATATTTCGCTTCTTGTGTAAGTGCTCCCGTCATCGGTCGTTGAAAGTTTGTCACGGACGTTAAGCTCTGGCGTTTCGTCCACACGGGAAAACCCTGTTTCTAAGGAAATACTAGATTTTCACCAGTGCGTTACACAGTTAAACATCTTATCAAAGTATCTACGTAAATATCAATATTTAGTTTTAATAAATTATAATAAATAATAAGTAAAAATAAATTTTCGTATATATTGACATTATCTTACAATAAATATAATGTACAGTAAATTGAAAGCAATTAACCCAATCTAGTTTTTCACTCGTGTGATGCACGGGAAGAATAATTTAAAATAATTTAACTTATTATAAAGATTTGAGAAATTAGATTCTCACATATGCTAAAAAATTAAAAACTTGATATCGTAAAAGGAGAAGACTACATAGAGGGGCATTTATTTTCCTTTTAATTTTTTTTTTAAATTCTTAATTATTAATAGTTATCTTTTTCAAGAATAGTTATATTTTATTTTAATTTTTGTTATATGATATAAGTATTCAATTCATAAAAAACATCAATTATATTAACTTTATTTGTGTGCGTCAAGACCTATGTGATATGATGATATCATAGTCAATTCTCAAACCTTTGAATAAATCTGCTCTTGATAGTTGTTTTCACATTGAAATGAAAGGAAGATTTAAAAATATAAAGATAAGATAACTTAAACATGGAATTATAAAGATAAGATAGAATTATGAAGATGAGATAATTCAAAAATTAAAAACCAAAAAGTAGAAGGGATAAACATCAAAGTTACCGCATTGGTTACCACAAACCAATCAAAATGACCAAAAAGCCCCCACTTGAAGCATTTTGGGCGGGAAAATTACGGTCAAACTGTACCACAGCACCTCTCATTTTATTAATATATAGATTTAGAGACTTTTTTACAGGAAATATTTAGAGACTTTTTTACAATAAATATAGTAGTATAATTTTACGATGTTACTATAATTGGGGTAAAATAATTTAAGGGTATCGAAAATTCTACAGAACCAGGTGCCTGGTTCCTTATGGAGCCAGACACCAATGAGGTATTTACACATCACCTGGATACTTAAGAGAACCAAAAATCCTTCTACAAATACAAGAGAATGAGAAATGTCCCTGCACAATCTTAGGAACTTGTAAGGAAATTAGAACAAATGCTTTAATTGCAACGCAAATTGATGCTACAGAAGAATGTAGTAAATATTTGTTAACCTTAGATACTGGAGATCCAGTAGACAAAATGTTAGGTCATCGTATCACAAATGATAATTTTGCCTTAATAAATAATGTTAGGGTAATTAAAACAATTGCATCATATCCAACAATTGATGAAATCATCAAGAAACTAGAATACTCTGGTATTATTAGTGATAATCCAATCAAATTTTGGGGCAAGAATGGAATTGAATGTAAACTTGATATCATTAACCTTGATATGAAGATTACATCTCCTAACTTCAACTATGAGGATTGAGCTCAACAAGAGTTCACGATGCATATTGAACAATTGTTAGGACTTGGCGTTATTAGACCTTCAATGTCTAAACATCGCACTCCTGCCTTTATTGTCTAAAAGCACTCTGAAAAGGTTAGAGGACAATCTAGGATGGTTTTTGATTATCGACGTCTGAATGATAATACTCATGATGATGGGTATATTATTTCTGATAAAGATAGTTTGATTCAACGAATTCAAGGAAAAACTTGGTTTTCCAAGTTTGACATGAAATCAGGATTTTGGCAAGTAAAAATGCACCCTAATTCAATCCCTTAGACAACATTTAATCGTACAAAAAGACATTTTGAGTGGCTTGTCATGCCATTTGGATTAAAAAATACACTTTCAGTTTTCCAACGAAAGATGGATAATGTGTTCAATGCATATAAGGACTTCACCTGTGTATACATAGATGATGTCTTAGTTTTCTCTGCAACAGAAAAGGAACATATTGCTCATCTCCATACTATCTTTTCACTTTTTGAAAAGCATGATTTGGTTGTATCCAAGAAGAAAATGAAGCTCGGAAAAAGGCACATTAGATTCTTAGGAGTTGAAATTGGAAATGGAACTATAAAGCTGCAAGATCATATTGCAAAGAAAGCTTTAGAGTATCCAAACAGACTGGAAAATGTCACACTTCTTAGATTATTTCTTGAAACAGCAAATTATGCTAGACAATTTATTCAAAATTTGTCTAGACTGACAGGCCCTCTTTATAATAAGACTAGTGACACTGGTTTGATAAAATTCAACGATCAAAATGAAAAACTTGTTAGAAAAATCAAACAAGCAATTTCAACACTCAAACCCCTTAAACTCCCATTAAGAAAAGATTACTAGGTAATCGAAACTGATGGAAGTAAAGATGGTTGGGGAGGTATTCTTTTGGCTAAACCAAATGAATTCTCATCCAAACAAGAGGAACATATTTGTAGATATGCTTCTGGCAAATATCATGAAACTAGTTATCTCACTTCTTTAGATTATGAATTGCTTGCAATAGTCTATGTTGTTGAAGCTTTTGCACTTTTCATAATATCTAAACAACAAATAACAATTCGCACTGATTGTGAAGCTATAGTAGGATATAGCCAGAACAAATCACAAAAGAAGTTAACCTCTAGTAGGTGGTTAAAATTCAGAGAATTTGTCCTTAATCGTGGTCTCAGAATTAAATGGGAACATATTAAAGGATCAAACAATCAGATTGCTGATATGTTATCAAGACATATTAATCTTCTTGAACAAAATAAATAATACTTTGTTGTGATTGTCTTGCACGAAAGCAGAAAATTACAACATGCCTCATAAGGCTCAGGACATTCGTCCCACTCTCAAAGAAAAACTCCAATTTGGAACATCTCTTCTTCCAGTATATCCAAACCAATCTGGAAATTATGATGACAAAAGAAGACATATTCTTAGCAAAGAAGAACTCTGTTTAGTGGACAACCTATGGAGACTTCCAACATCACACAATGACTCTGGTAAAAAGATCTATGTGGCAAATTCTTTGTTTGAATATTTCCTATCTCTAAGAAATCTGGTAAAATTCCAACAAAAACAAAGGCTGATCAGGAGACTCCAAGATACTTTGTTCTTTTTAACGGACCAAAGTACAGAATTTATGCAACTATGGATGAAATCCAAGACACAACAAAAGATTTTTCAAAATTCTGTAGAACACCTTCAATTAAAAGATTTAATTCTTTCTTTAAAGCAGAAAGGACAATAAAAAAGGTTTTTCAAAAAGATAAAATCTTTATTTTGCCAAATGTGCAATGTACTCCTCCTAATTGGATTACAAGCCAATCTTTTGCTAAAATTACAACAACTTCAGGAACTAAAACAGAAAAGAATGTTTTTATCCCTGAGCTCTCCTATTATCTTGATTTAGTAGGAAACCAACATGAAAAGATTTTCAACACATTGCAATAATTTTTTACCTGCATTTCAAAACAAGAAATTGAATGTGACTGGATTAACACATGCTGGTGTTATCATGTCAATCATTTTCTAAGCCGCAGAAACGTTTATCCTGATTGGAAGGATAAAATTTCCACAATCCTTTCAAACGCTGATATCTCAAAGCCATTTTGTAGATGTCAACTGGTTTTCTCATATCTTATTTGTCAAATTAATTTTGATAAATTTGAAATTAACCACTTCCAAGGCTTAAAAATTATGCTACAGACTTTACTTGATTTTGGTTTTGTTGTTTCACTGCACATAACAAAGCTAAATAAGATTAAAGTTTAACCGCCATTACAAAACGTCATCAATTATCTCTTTACTGATTTTGGTGATAATTTGGCAATTGAAGTTGATTCTTCAGTACCTTCTTGGGAAATACGATTTAATCCTACAAGAAAAATCTGCAGAATCCGCAGTCAACATTCCCACTCACGTATTTTCTCTTCTTTCAAAAAAGATGAAGATATCTCCATAATCTCAGTATCACAAAAAACTCTTCTACTCTGCTTGACCAAATCAAATGGTTAATGCAAAATTTCATGGTTCAGACTGGTACTGGAACCCAATGAAATGAGTTCATGATAACATGTTTCTGGTAGCAGAAGATTATTTTACAAAAGTCTACTGCTCCACTAAAGCTAAAACATTTTTCCAACTGTTCAAAATTCTGGACTTGGATGAAACAACTTCTAAAGGATTTAGAAGATTGATTGAAGGAAAGAGCGCACCACGGCTACCAAAGAATTATTCTATGGGGAGTAGTGGAGGACCATTAGATCCCTACAGGAGCTCAGCATCTTCACAAGGAAAAGAAGATGGTACAAATGCAGATAGCACTGACGGCTTCAATCCAACATGTGATCAACCAGAGGAAGAAAAAGACAAGTAAGTCGACACTTCTTTTGAAAATTTCAACTACGTGTGAAGAAAAAGCATGAAGATGGGACCAGAAGATTTGTTATTTTCTTGCAAAATTTTCAAAGACGCAACTGACAGGGTCAACATCAGTTACTGTGTATGTCACCTTCAGATACTGTGCAGACATTGTTCAACCACTGTTCAAAACTGTGCAGACAATGTTTATCACTGTTTTATACTGTGCACTTTAGGAAAATTAAATTTTTACTATGCACTTTTTGACTTTTGTTTATGAATTCAAAAAAGATACAATGTTTCTGAATTATTGTGTACATTTCTAGCTAGGACTAGCGTAGAAAGAAAGCAATGTGATCCAACTCCTTGGTTTAGAAAAGGAGACGGACTTCAACACTCTGGAGTATACATGTACCAGAAAAACCTGCATACATTGTAAAAACTTCTGAAAAATAAAATTCTCTTTTATATTTTGGTCTTTTTACTTTTGAAGATCGGAAGACAAGACTAAATCAAACATAACACTACAAGCAGATAACGAGCAACGCAGGAAGGAAGCCACGAGAAACAATGAAGAGGTATGTTTTTAACTGCCTAAGATTTTATCATAGTGTCATGCAAACTAGAAGTAGGAACTATGAGTAAACCTAGCAGCATCGCTGAGTCAGGTTGATGTTAGGGAAAATAGAGAGTATAGGCAGTAGCATAAGTCCTCAAGAGAAGGCAGAAATAAGTCCCAGAAATCGTTCAAAAGTACCCAATACTTTGAGCAGTTCCCTGAAGATATGTATGAGGGTTTTCATATAGTTATGACTTGCTAGTTCACCATGATAGGATTTTATGTTTTTTGCTTCATATTCCTTTGTTATTGTTGCTTAATTTCTGCATTAACTTGTTTAATGTTTATAGTGTTAAATTTTGAAAATTAAAAAATTTTTCAAAACAAAGTTTGGTTATAATTACCACGGTTATAACTACCATGACTTAAATTCCACAACTGAAACAGCTGATTACTCTAATAATCACTCTGATAATAGAACACCAATTTCCGCAGTTGAAACAAACTCTGATATTATTGCTTGTACTCATTCAAGGTATAAGAATTATAATCTTTATGAAAATCGCATAATAACTCTCTATGCTTGTCTTAAGCATATGAAACATCCAGCATATAACGATAATCTTGTTAAGTTTGAACTGTTAGACAAGATTATTACAACAGATCTCAAACACTATAATGATGATGATATCATTTGGGATCAAAACATTTGGGTAGTTCCTCATGAACACACAGCAACATTAGGAATGATAGATCCTGATGAATACTTTGAAGATACCCAACGTGAACCCTATTTCTCCCAAAGAGATCAGGATTCTTGGACAATAGACAGACTCATACAGGTGTATGATGCTATATCACCTACAGAGTTCTGTAAGCCATGATCAATTCATTTATGGGAACGAGTTACCATGAGACACTGCCTTGATTGCAACAAAAATCTCTTTCTAAGATTGAGTAGTATGCCACCTCACTACGCATTCTTTGAACCTAGAGATGTTCAAACATTTTCACGTCATCCCTTGAAACCTTTAAAAAAGGAAAACCTTAGTGGAACATGGACAAAAAGGCCTTGCTTTAGTCCAATCATTTGTTCAATCCTCCAAGAAAGGACTGGCAATCCAATGGTGCATGATACTATAAGATGCACCATGCCATAATGGTTCAATGAACCAATATCTGGTAATCCTTTCAGGAGCAGGAAACTTAAGGATGTGTTTTGGATGCCACCATCCTATAATCCTCGACCTCAAGACCATGAAGCCTATGGCAGTAGGCAAGTGGATTTGGAGCAGGTCGCAGGCTCCACTCCCCTTGAATTATTAGTATCAGAGCAAATCAACGATACTCCGGGGCAGTCATTAGAACAAAATGCAACTTATGGTCATAATAATGATTCATATGCAAATGATAACTTTCGAATCGGCTTTAATTCAACAGATTCATCAGATGCTGAACGTAATTATAATGGTCTTGATCATTATAATGATTTCGAACACTTTGATCCATATTCAACAGCTCCTACAACTTGGGAAATTGATTCAAGCCCTGAAACTTCATATCATAGCAATAGCCAAATGCTACGATATAGATCTCAAAATGGATTTGATGATGCTGCTTCCTATGATATTATGGAACCAGAAACTAATTCCACTAATTCTCATGAGTACCAAAGTGCTCCTTAAGACTTTTAAAACTTTCAATATCTTTTATGAATAAAAGAATTGATTATCTGGAATTAAAACAAGATACATCTGAAAAGAAGATTATCACTATTCTTAAGAGACTTTCACAAAATATAGATTACGTAAAAGAATCCAACAACATTCTCCAGAAAGCTATCACAAACTTTCTTAACAAACAAGAAAATTTGTTGAACATTATATCTGGAATGAAAATAACTGAATTATCTTCTAAAGAATATGTGAAGTTATTAAATAAAACAATTTCTGATAATAGTTCTTTGGAAATTATCAGTAAAACAAATGAGTTATTGCAGAATGTCAATAAGCAAATTATTGACAATAAATTACACTTTAACACGGAGATCATGAAATTGAATGATATGGTTAAAGAATTAACAAAATCATTTAATGACCTCAAAATACATGTTGGAAGTTTTTGATGAGCTATCAAAACCAACATCTCTTTGATGTTAAGAGATTCGTTGACGCTCTTTATAAAGCTCAAGGCAAGATAGAACTGGGTATTTCTTGAATGACTTTAGCATGAAGGGATATGAAGCTCAAATTGCACAGAATAATCTTATCATTGCAATGCTTGTAAAAATGCATGAAAGATTAGACAAATTGGAAAAAGAAGTTTCCACAATTATGAAAGATAAGCTAAAAGCTGCACCTTCAATTGTTGAGATTGAACAAGCCTTCAGCAAAATCACTGTTATACCTTCTTCAGAGAAGAAATCTCTTAAGAAGAGTACAACATTTTTCACTTTCAATTATGAAACTCCTAAAAGACCTATTCCATGAATAGACAATCTTTTACTGGAACTTCAAGGACATTAGCTTTCACATCTGCTTCAACTTCAGATAATAGATCTTTGCTAACAAGAATTGTTAGTAGAAAAGAAAGAGATCCTATTATTTTAGAACAAATTGCTGATTTGGAAAGATCAACAAATATCTTTTCAAATAATGAATTGCAACTTATGAACCCTTCAACCCTTTATCAGAAAGGATTATTGGGAACTCAAACTGGTTTATATCAGCATACAAGGGAAGAAATACTTGCTGTCCCAACAGGATCCCAAGTAACTCTTGATTTGATGAATAACACCTCTGCTAAAGAATTATTGAGACGTGATCACAATATAATTCATTTTGGACTACTTGTCATAGGATTCAAAGTTCTAGCACGAAAAGGACTTGGATCTAAAGCACTTGTTGCACTTCTTGACGCACAATCTCCTCATATGGAACAAGCCAATTTGGGTATCATTGAAATTGATCTCAACAATAATATTGGCGTAGCATATATTGCAACTAATAAATTCTTGAAAACAATTCCAGAATTTATTCAACATGTTAAACTTGCCATCCAAACCAAAGGTTTTGATGATTGGATTGGTAACAATCTGGTTGTTAGGTTACATTTCATAGGAAAGACTATGAATAACACTAGCACTAGATGCAGATAGAAAATTGATGGTATCATCACTGCACTAGAGTCTTCTAGTGCAAGGTTTTTGGCATCATTAGTTACTCCTTCAACATTTCATACTGGTTCTGAATGGACAATTCAGAATCCATCAGATTCTCAGACAATTCAAAATCTGAAGCCAAGAGATGGACTAACTTATGTTGATGCATCATGACATCTATCAATTAGATTTAGAGATTATTATAATGATAGAAATCCTCTTTCAGATAATGAAAAAGAAACTGAAACCTCTAATGATTAGAAATCATCAGAGATATTAGAACAAAAGGATTAGGATCCATATTAGAACCTAATACCAAAACTATTGATATTATTCAACAAGTAAGAAATTGTGGTATTCTTACAAATCTCAGTACACTTTCTATCCCTCCTAAGGAAGAAAATGTTGAGAACAATTGTTCAGATGATGAAATTAGTATTAGTGAACTCATCAATGATATTATCCAAAGTGATAATAACATGTCTGAACATTCCACTTTTGAAACAAATTCAACTTCTCCAATAACAGAGACAGTTTCTATTCCCCAAACTACTCTTATGGAACGATTTTTAGATGACAGCAAATCTGTTATTTCTAACACTTTGTCATCTAAAACAAGTCATCATGGTCTTATGGTTGTTTTAATGCCTAAAACTAAACTTGACACAATGAATTATTCTGTAGACATCCTCCTAGAATAAATGTCACTCCATATGATAATGAAAGAAAAGATTTGTATACTGCGGGAAAACACAGACCCCCATATCCAAATTTTTACTTTCCCAATGCTATTTGCTGGAATACATCCTCAAGACTGGAACACTTATCTTGAACAATGGACTGGTGTAGTCTATAGAGACTATCAATCCAACCATAGCCATATTGCTGACGGTGAAACAATGGTCAAAGTCAAGCATGTAATTCTCTAAGCACTACATGTAAACAACTTAATGAATCACAAGTAGTCAAATAAAATCACGTGTTAAACTTTCAAAACCAAGCATAGATAAATTTTCTAACAATCAATAATACTTGATATTAGAGGTGAAAGAATAATTTATCATTAATGAAACTGGAATCATGGACGCTTAGAGTACATAATATTCGAATCAATAACAAAATAGAGAGTTATATAACTAACATGGTTTCATCATTCACCTCGGTAACAATAAAAATTAAAGATACTTGAGATAGGAACTAAAAGAAACCGAATAGGAGAAGTTATCTTTCACATCTAGTGTTTGTTCGTCCCAAAGTCGGCCTTTCGGCCTCCTCCTCCCCCTATGTATTTTTCTCTTCCAAAAACTTCCTCTCCTGAATGACCACAAGAATGCTCATTATATAGAGAAAATCGGACAACTTTCTTCTTGCAACTTTCCTCATGCCAGGCTGGCTCTAGCAAATCCGATGCAAGTTGGAGTTATGTTTTGTTGATTTTATTCATCGAATTTGGACTTTTTACCAAAGTAAAAGTTCTGTAAAAATGCGTTGGCGATGTGTTGGAAAAAATTTCAGGCCAATTGGAATTTTTTAGCCCAAGATATGTCCAAAAAAGTCAGCACTGCCCACTTGTCCAGCAGCCATCAGGTGAATGCATCAACTTTCAAATTATAGGCAATTTTTGAGGCTCTTTAGCCCAGATTCAGAATTAAATGATAAAATATGATATTTAAATATTCAAATTGGCTTCTAATGGAGCAAGAATCACATGATTTGGATAACTACAGCTCGACATATCCATGAAAAACCAACAGCTGTACAGACAAAAAGTTTGACTGTCAAACAGTTCTAGTTCTCTTTTCTTGGCTGTCTTTTGGTCGACTTAAGTTCTGAATATGGGAAAGTGATACGGATGAATATTGTATATAGATCTCTTATCTTCATTCTCCAACTTTAATCACACCAATCCAGCTGAAAACTACTTAGGAGATGTTGTTAGAGCTATTTGAGAAGCTTACAAAACAAACTTTCATGATAAGCTTGCAAACCTTGTTGCTCAAGGAAACAACATTAATAATTTCACATATCTGATTCACAGAATCCTTACTATAGGAGAGGTGAATACAGGTCTTGTTTTTAGACAAACAGAGGCTATGAGAGATCTTGAACAACTTCAACTTAGAAATTGGGTACGAGTTATTCAATTTCTACAAGATTTCTTTGCTCTCACTGCTATCTCAGGCAATTATTTTGCACATGAGCTTGACACTAGGTTATTTACCAAACTTCCTGGTGATTTAGGAAAGGAAATTGCTGAAACCTGGACTAAATCTGATTGGACAAACTTGTTACCTGAATATAATAATTTAGGAGCAATAATCAGCTTTATTATTTCTGAACATAAGAAACGCGTACTTATATCAAGATACATAAAGATCTTAAGAGAAATAATATGAGATTCTGTAGCCAAATCTACACTCCTCAACAATATAAGGCACCACTTAGGCAGCCTAAACAGATAAGAAAAAGGTTAGGGAATCTGATCCTAACAAAAGTAAGTCTTACTATTTGAGGAAGTCTAAGACTAAACCTCCTTATCTTAACAAAGATAAGCATGTCAGGAAACATGACACAAGTAAGGTTTACAGAGAAAATCTCACATGCTTTGCACGTAAATAGCCTGGACATCTTAGTTCTACTTGTCCATCTGCACATAATCTCTATAATAGATATGCATGTCTGGTGAACACGATAAATGAAGATCTCATTGAAATTTCTGATGAAATGTCAAGAGATGAAACCATTTATAGTATTTGCTCTATTGAAGATCTAGAAAGAGAAGAAATAGAACAAATGGAAAAAATTCCAACTCCTCTTTATCCAGAAGATGAACAACACCAAATGCTAGTAACAAAATATACAGCATACCAATGTGGTTCATATTTCACAGATAATTTTATCACACAAGAAGTAGAAGATTTATTTACACAATTGGGATGTGTAGGTACTTCTCAGTCACAACTCCATGATCCTAGGTTAACCACTTGTGAACACAATTGGAAACATAGGTATGGTAGTGACAACATTAAATGTTGTACTTGTGAATGGTACCCTGCCTTCAATAGACGTTTTAAATGTTTAAAGTGTTTGATTGAAATTTGTGCAACTTGTATCAAATTAATGTTTGATATAGATTTACTACAACAAGAAAAGCCAACCAGCACTTCTTCTGGTTCTCTTGTAGAACAAAGGCTTTCTATTCTTGAAACTCGTTTCAATCTTTTGGAACAACAATTTCTTGAATATATTCAACAACAAAAGAGAGGTAAACAAAAAGAATCCATTAAGGATTTGTTACCTGAATCTTTAGAGTTTGATCTCACAAAATGCATAACAATCCAAGAAGCTTCACATAGTTCAGAGCATTGTTTTGCACATACTTTAGAGGGCCCTTAACAAAGTGAACAGATACCTTTAATCTGTAACACTAAAGTCCCTAAAGATCTTCTTGTTCTTATGGCAATAAATGTCAAGGGACATAAGAAACAAGCTATTGCTTTAGTTGATACTGGTGCTTCTTCAACAAGTGTTGATGAATCTCTTGTACCACTAACTGCAGTTACTAAAACAACTCGCCCACAACGTATTACCCAATACGATGGCACATCAATACTAAATGAAAACATTGTTTACAATGTCAAATTTAGTATTTAAACAAATTATAATCTGTGGTCTCACGAAATGCACTTACCACAAGTATGAGTTACAAAATTAAAACTTCAGCATATTAAAATCATGCATGGACTTGATTTTATCTATGCCCAACAAGGTTCCCTTGTTGTTACTGCTGATTACGCTTTATTTAGCAAATGGTCAGTTTTAAAACTAGTTATCTCAGAGTATGCACTAAGTAAGCTTGGTGGATACCTAAGAGAACCAGTTATCTCAGAGTATGCATCGACATAAGTTAGTGCATCTATTGGCTTCAGATTTTGAATTGTCTGATAATCTGATGGATTTTGAATTATTCATTTAGAACCAGCATGAAATGTTGAAGGAGTAATTAATGGTGCTAAAAACCTTGCACTAGAAGACTCTAGTGCAGTGATGATACCATCAATTTTCAATCTGCATCTAGTGCTAGTGTTATTCATAGTCTTTCCTTTGAAATGTAACCTAACAACCAGATTGTTACGAATCCAATCATCAAAACCTTTGGTTTGGATGGAGATCGGAAGAGCACACGTCT